>JAIPRM010002834.1:0-28561 GCA_025469315.1 Stegophylla sp. TES_Ste_2020
TTTTGCATTTTTTTTTTCTTATATTATTAACTTTCTTCGTTCAGAATCGTTTTACTGAAGAAATGATTTATCGTTTCTTTAAAATTTAATACGCCCGTCAAGAGAATACCACCCATCGTGCGAAGTACACCCATCGTGCGAAGTATGTCCGGCTTTTTTATGATCATTTTCTCGAAAAAAAAACAAGATAATTATAATATTCTCTTACAAATTAAACGTGGGGTAACATAGCTATTAATTTGCAACCTTAATCAAAATTATGGGATAGCAGTTGCTACCTTTCGCTACCCCTTAATGACACCTATGTATATATATTTTACCATGGTGTAACGGGTGATTATTACCCACCGTGAAACTGTACTTCCCGGTATAAATTGCCCAAGGGTGATTAATACTCCTCGTGAAATTTATACCACGAGGAGTGGAGGGGGTAAAAATCTTCCGACAGATACATTATATTCTTTATTTATTATTATTTTACATAGAAAAATAAAATAAAGTAATTATTATAATAACCCGACTCTCGGGGTGTCGGAAACTTTTACGCCATACACAAGAGCGACGCGTAACGATTTTCATTTTTATGGTCACCCAAGTCGACGGAACACGCGGACACACACACATGGCCCGTGATCGTCGTCATTTGTGCACACGACGTCGTGTCGCCGCTATTATATTATATAGGTGATATAGGTGCCCGCGATATGTCAACAAACGACGACGTCAAAAACACGAGGACGCGACGGATCGAGGAAGTAAACAGACGAAAATCGTCAAGTCTGCACCGGTGTTTGCGCTGTCACTTAACGAAATTGTGATATCCGCCGGGGTACGCGACGGACAAATCGACGCCCATTATGTACCGACGACCGAAATTGTATAACAGTTTTTGACTGCGGGTATTGAAAAAGCGACGACTGTTTTGAAACGGATCGAAATTGATAAATTAACGCGCGGATAAGTGAAACGCGTGCAGAGATTTTTCGTCGTGTTCACGCATTTATCAAGCGATTCTGTCCAGGTAATACGACGTAGCAAACATTCGCAAAAAAAATTAACCCGTTGAACACGGAATGTGCAGTGACTGGATGGGACTGAGGCCAACAGCGCACTATTGAATTATTTTCATAAATAAATTATTAGTAATTCGTATACGTTTTGTTCGTTCGCCCAGCTTGCATCTACGATATACGCGTTATCAACTATATCCTTGAATATGCATCTTATTGCACAGTTCTGTCTGAAAATTTCAGAAACGTGTGCCTAAAAAGCCAATAAGTTAACTTTGTACTTACTCGACTTTGTAAGAAAAAAACTTTCCTTCATTTTCTCCTCCACCCAAAAATCTTTTCAAACTCTTACTAACGGACATAAGTTTCATAACTTATTTCATTAAAATATTGACAGTATTTTGACTCAATCTGCAGCATAAACTTTTTAAGTGCTAGCCAAAATAGAAGGCAAGCTATTCTTCACCACTACCTGAATATATTCGTAAATTAATAGTCAGGAAACGCAGAACAAGTGGTTTTGACCAGCGTTCTCGCTTCTCATCTCATAGACCAACGTTTCTCAAACTTTTTCTCTGCCGGACCCCTTCGAGATAATAAAAATGATTGCGGACCCCTTATTAAAATTAAAATTAAAAACAATAATAATATCGGTTCTTTGACCAACACAATCAGTCTGTCTCTAATCTTAATTGATTTTTAACAATAACTATTTCGACAATGTATTTTCCATGTAATACGAATATTACATCAGTATTTTTTTATTTACTCTGTGGTTTTTGTGGATAGGTACCTTGTGTATTTTTAATTTACGTTCACGGACCCCCTTCGGTATACATGCGGACCCTTAGGGGTCCGCGGACCACAGTTTGGGAAACGCTGTCATAGACTAATCTTCAACAATCTCTCAAACACATTAAAAAAAAAAAAATCGTGCTACACATAAAAATAAATCTATAGAACATTATAGTTTTTTTGGATATTGTTAATTTTCTTTTCGGATGTATTACTTATTATATTTTTATTATATACCCTCTAGGTATCCAAAAATCATATTTGGAACAAATATAAATAACATCTGGATTTTTAAAACGCCCAAATAGCTTAGAATCTTATCTAGAATAAATGCAGCCCTGATAACTGTTGTATACTAAACAGCCCTATACAACTCGATTATATTTACATAGAACCAGCCGTACTTTCATTTTTGGGCCCAGAAATCGCTTTTTACTCTAGCTGTGCTCTCTAGCTCTATATCACAATAATCAAGCAAAGAAGGCGGATGTGGCACTCAACGAAACCGCATGTATCATCTGGAGATGCCAATAGCCATAGAAAATATCTACCCCATCATCGGAATAGCTCCACCTGAAATTCAAAAGCAAGTAGCTTCAGAGGTTGAAAAAACAAAATAACAAGAAGACCCCTGACACTCAATTTATGCACACCCATCCCAGCCAGCCAGCCTCAAGTCTCGGAAAAGTTTTTAAAATCGTCAAGTAAGCTGGAAATTCAACCTATAGCTCGACGTCTTGACTTGTGGAAAGATAAAGTTACCAGTTCCTCACGAGAAATCAAGGAGAAAGGATCCGCTGGTTTCCAGCTACCCTTCCTTACATGGAACCCTTAATCGTCTTAGAACGAGAACCACCTTGAGGTGCAAGGAGGCATTCATGAAATTGGGTTACAGCGCAGATGATTAGCATGACTGTGAGACGACGCAAAACACTGAACATTTATTAATTTGTCCAAATCTGAAGGTCAAGTGCACGAAAAATACCTGATTTTAGCAAACCACAAAGCAATATACATTGCTGATTTTTGGGGAAATAACATCTAATTTGGTGATTCAGGACACGAAAGAAGAAGACAATAATATTAAATATCAATGGTGTTAACCATAAAATAAGTAATATTCATATTTAATGACACAATAGTGTATATTTTAATATTAAATATAATATTTCTAATTTATTGTATAATATGAACGTCTTCTTATTTCCAGCTTATGGTAACCACTAGATCATAGCACGAGTAAAAAAAAATTTCTAGTACTAACAATAAAAGCATAGACATATTTTCAAGTTGCCAGACCTCATAATATAAAGCCGAGATACTATATTTGGTTCGTCAGCGCGCGTGGTAAAATAATAATATTAATATCAGACAAACGGAGATCAGTTTTTACTCCCCTCGCCGAAGGAAAATAAAAAAATACTTTGTATTACCTTTGGAATATACGTATTTTTTTATTTTATTTTTAACCGTTTTTTTCATGATAATATATGTTCCAGTTGGAACTTTCGGACGGCTATAAATAATGCCGATCAAATATTATACGAAGGCGGGCAAATAAAAATGTCCCGAAATCAATTGTTATTGTATATATATATATGTGTGTGTGTGTGTGTGTGTGTGTGTGTGTGTGTGTGTGTGTGTGTGTGTGTGTGTGTGTGTGTGTAATATGTATATAGGTATATATTGAGAAGAAAAAAAAATATTTCAATGTTTAATATCCAAATATGATATTTATTTATTCGTATGAAATAATAATATTAATCTTTAAACATTTCAATATTGTTTTTGTCTTCTAACAAACAATAACGAATGACGACAGTTAATAATAATAATAATAATATGATATATATTTCAATTGTCGTCCATCTCGAAGAACTTAATCAAATAGTAGAAAAAAATAACAAATACCTATCGTAATGATTATTATAATAGCTATATCGTATTAATATTATAAAATATCACTATGTATCTATTTGTCATACATGTATAATAATTAATAATATAAAATCTAACTAATAAAGGTACAGTATTATAATATAATAGCTATAAATTGCATTATAATATATGGATTGGTAAATATAATAATACATGTTTGGAATGTCATAATATATCGTGTTGATACAGTAATAATAATAACGATAATAATCTTAGGTAAACAAAATCTATATAATTTGTAACTATTAATAATAATAATAATAATAATAATAATAAAACCTTATAATATCGCGTTGTAAGGGAGCGTATCTGCCTACGATTTTTCAAAAGGACAAGTTGAGTTGAGATTTTATTTACTATTGTAATGATGTTAGGTACAGATTTATTATATTATATTATAGTAACGTTCGGTTTAATGAAATCGTTGTGATTCACAGGAGTGTTGTTGTAATATATAATTTGTAGAGAGAAATGGACGTATAATAATATCGAACGAGTGGGGGTAGGGATGGGATAGCAAAACCTCGCGATCCATCGGCCATTTCCCGTACGCAAATATGCCGACGAAACGCGATGACGTGTCATACACGATTCGGTTGATTTATTTATCTGTGTCGACGAGCGAATCCGCCATGTATCCCGCCGTTCGCAACCGTTTCAAAAGGTCAACCCTGCAGATACATCGGCGCACAACACCAACCGTAACGGATAATTTAATGTCATAATAATATAGTCTAGTGTATAATAAGGCATATTATTATTACAGGGACACGTTATTCGGAATAATCGTCTCGGTGCTTGGCCGACAGCGACGGTTGGGCTGGCTCAAGCGCAAATTCAATTAATCATCCCCCGCCCGATACAGAGAGGCTTGTCGTCGACACGCGTTGTTTAATATGAAATAACAATATTAATAATAATAATAATAATAATAATAGTGTAATAGTAGTAAGTAATAACATTATTCGTAAGTAAGCCGAGGGACCGAAGTTCGGAAAGGAACGCGCGTGATATATTTTAACAATAATTAATAATAACATAATTTAATAAATACTGCGGTACGACGGCACGCCATTTTAATATAATAATTTGTATCGAGTAATTAACGCGATCGGACACTAGCAGATATTATTTAGTTTGAAGCGGAGAAAGTGTGGTTAGAAATAAGGAAATTTGTTTTTTCGTTTATTTTTTCTTTTGCAAGCATGACAATATAATACTAATGATATTGCGGTACACGGCGAATATCGCCGATCGCCCGATCGCCCGTTTCGATTTTAATACGTAGGTATTAGAACAATAACCGCGGTTATTTTCGCGGAAACGCTCAAAGACCCCTCCTCCGACTACACTTTTAAGATCGTTCTATCCAATATACATATACATGACCGTGTTGATACATTAATATGATAATATTACCACATCGTTCTTGTTTACTTGGCGACTATGGATGAACATTTATTGTATACCGTTATACTAGCTATAAATGGTGAATTTTAACCTAAAGCTGCGCATATACTGGACCCGAACCGACCGAACTGAAAAAAATCAAACTGCCAATTTTATATGTGAGTGCTTACACTTGTACCGAACCGATCATCCGACCCGAATTTCGGGTCGGTTCGGATTTCAACCGTTCAAACATGTTTGAATTTTTCGGCCGAAAATTAGAGATACTATACTATATAATAGGTAGGTATTCTTGATTTGTGACGCTGATCAATAAATGAAATTGTGTTTCATTTTTAATATAATTTTTATCTATACTCACTATCGATCTTTTCACATTCGGAGTTTTGATAACATCGTTAATGAGTACACTGTACCTATATGTCCCAATATCTTTTCTGCGATTTAAAAATGGGGCTTTCTCATAAAAATAAATCCCATTCATCATCTGAAGAGCTATTATATTCCATATTTTTTTAAATTAAAACATATAGTAAACAACTGCACACCATGCACTGCATTCGTCAACTGTTGAAAAATTATTGTAGAAAACACAATATGTACGTGGTTTACTATCATTTACAATCACAAGTCACGATGAAATATGATTATTTAATCATTTGTAGAGCTATTTAATAATTTTAGTTCGGACCGAAAATTCGGGGACAATCAATGCACCTCGCCGAAAAAATTCGGACCGAATATTTTTCGGTTCGGTCGGTCCGGCCGGTTCGGGTCCAGTGTATGCGCAGCTTAATCTAACTTAAGTTAGGTCACTTTAATCATCGAGTTACTTTACCGGACTTTGGTGTATAAAACGATGACAACCACACTAGCTGTGCAAAGCGAAAAGTCGTGAGTATGGTAGAATAATCGGTAGCAAGATGTCACTATATATCTATATACCGCTATAACGCAGAGTTACCGAGGTAACTGGATGTAAGAAATAGCTAAATGATCTGAAACCGTAGACGTGACCTGTGACAGCATATCATAGTATGAGTAATACTTGATGTTTCATCGATTCTATTATTCGAGGTGAGTGATAGTTAGAGTGATGGAGAAAACAAGGAAAATATCACAGGCCTATCGATCATCCCCCTCCGACCCGGTATGGATTCAATTTTTCCGAGGTAAACGAGCAATCGTTTTGATGAAATACAATATAGAACGATATTTTAGGTAACACGATTGAGAACGCTCGATATTTTATTTTTTTTTCAACGTCCCCAAATTTAATCGAACGATAATTTGAACACGATAATCGGCTATCGAACGATTATTAAGAATGTTATACCTTTTTGGCTGAACGATTGATACGGTTGATATTTGTCGGACGTTTATCGAATTAACCGGATGTTATTAGAAACTTTAATATTAGATACCTGTAGGAGGGAATGACTTTAGACATTATAGTCATCGCACAAACGTCAACGAAGTATTCGTCACTTTATTATAGTATACTACTTAGCATGTTCCTATTCGTTAAATAACGAAAAATAATGAAATTAAAATTCTATGAAGTGAACGAGATGAAGATTTAGTGTTATAAGTTAATAATAAAATATATCGTTTTATTCGGAAACGTAAAGACACGAGGACATAATTGATGTCGATAAATAATAAATGTATTACGAGCGTTGTAAAAAATAAGTGATATAACATTGCATATAAATTCATTCCCAATAGTATTCTTTTGGGAGGCGCTGGTAAGTTCTTTGTTAATTTTAAGTGTACTCTATCATTCGGCCAAAAACGTATGACCGTCTCAATCGTTCAATAGCCGCGGGTTCATCGATTTCACCAGATCATTTCCTAATTAGGGTAAAACTATATCGATTCCACCAGTTTAAAATTTCTGTAAAAATATAAACTTTCCGTAGATTTGGCTGTTACCTACCACTACGACGGTATTTGACAGAAAAACTTGATTTTAACATTATCAATTTGTAAGTTAAATTAAATGAAAAAGTAATAATAAAAAGAACTTATCGTTCGCAAGACGGTAGACCTGTGTGTCGGAGGAGGGCAAAAGAGACACTGTCTACCGGTCAAGTCATGACTTACGATTACCCCACCTGGAAGAGTGATAGTATAGAGGGGAAGATGAGGAAGATGAGTCCAGACGTCCTGTGGGTGTTCGAAAAGAATATACGAAATCGTACTGTTTTCTTTTATTTTTCGAAGAAATGTTTCGTGAAAAGTTAACGCGCGGGGGAGGTGAAAGGGAACTGTAATAAACGCAGAGACCCCTCGATGGCATTAAATTAACGCGTTTTTCGTTTTGTCACCGAATAAAAAAACTTTACTTCTTTCGACGACGTGTTCTCTTCCTGCGTTCGATGGCCAAATGCGTCGTCTCCCCCCCTTTCGCGATTTCATAGCCGTGGGCGCCTAAGCCCCTGCTCCGGAGGTCGGCCGATCCGGTTTCCGGTGCGACCACCGCGATTCCTGCCGCTTCCGCCGTCGTCCCGTCCGTCCGCACGGAGCGCGTCACACGAACGTTATCGCCCCGTCGTCGGCCGACTGGCCCTGGTGCAGCAGCGGCTCGTTGACGTCGTCCGCGCAGCACATGGCCATCGACACGGCTGTCATGTCCACGCAGTCCGCGGCCATCGGAGTGACCGGCGCCGAGTTTACGCGTGGGAAGCCGGCCACCCGCACCGGCGGCGCGTGTAGCGTGTCCGTACACCGCGCGCGACCGGCCGGAGTGGTCGGTCCCGCGGCCGCCGACAGCGCGAACGCAGACGTGGCCGCGGCCGCGGCGGCCGCCAAGCCACCCCCGGCCGCCGCGGGGTCGATGTGATCGATGCACGGGCACGACACGCTCATGTGCCGGTCGCAGCAGCTGTACTCGTCCTCTTCGGCCACGCCCGACGGCCGTCGTCTGACCGGCGTGCCGTCCTCGTGATGCATGGCGAACCGCAACTTCTTCGGCGACTCCAGACTGCAACACCTGCGTCATCAATGATCGTCCGTTAGACTTCAGATTTTTAGGTCAAAATAAAAAAAAATTAAAATTTTAAATACGATGTTGCTAATATTATATAATAGGCACTGTATTGGGTTTAAGCTGAACACCAACCATCCACCCCATGCGTAAAGAACCAGTTATGAAATGTTTATTCTTGGAAACTTTAAAAGACAGACGTGATAAGGCTTGTATACGTCGTTCCTCCTTAATCTCATTCACAATAAAGTTTACGCCCCTCATTTATTGGAGCGTTTAAGTATCCGTGTGCCTTCAATAGCTACTAGATCACTCGATATCTTTCATATCCCAACCTTTCAATTTAAATTTCTAGAAAACGATCCCCTTGTCAGAGCCATGCGTTCAGTTAATGAAAATCCGGATATACTGTAACTTTGATAATATTTAGTGGTCACTTTGATTTAAAATAAATTATTATTAATTCTTATAACTAAGATAAAAAATTGTTTTTTAGTTGAAGTATATAATATATATATATATTTTTTTCTTGTATTGTCATTCCATTTATGTAAAATATATAAAAGTCGATTGGCGTTAGTTTATAAAATAAATATTGTCGAAAAAAAATGTTAATATATTCTGTATAATACATAATACTATGTAAAAAAGTTGTACTTTTAGTTTTAGACTAATTTGATAATTCAGTTTCATAAATAATATAGTTGCCATACGACAATGTCTCAAATACCCATCCACAATTCTTTATTTTGCGACGGAGCCAACTTTGAATATAAATTAATAAATTATAAATATCTGTCCTTTGCTTTTTTTAATCGCAAGTGATAACTTCGACTGAAAAACATATCGAGTCAAACGGTTCTTTGATTTACATGTCACATTGAGACCCTTCTTTTCCATATATTTTCCCACAACCCTATCCACTGACTAGCACATTGCAAGTATACGTCAACGCAGACATGAAACCTACCAGCAGAGGTGCTATTAAATTATTCACTAATTAAATTGATCGGTTTCAATGCCCGGTTATTAAAACTCAAAACATAATTTTATTGTTTCTTATTTTAGATACCTATTTACGTAGTTTTTTAAAATTTTATATTTTCGATTAATGATTAAACCTAGTTTTTAAAAATGACTTATTACATTATTACAAAAAAATTTCGTCTAAAAAATTTGAATAAATTGTAAAAGCTTACAAAATTGAAAATATAATCATTGAAAAAATTACGAAAAATATATATAAATGCATAAAAAGTTTAATTTTATTGTCGGTTTTTATAAGTTCGTCAGAATTGAAATGTTTTGGTTTTCAAGAACAGTTTTATAACTTAATGATCTTGGTTATAGTTATATAGTTTCGACAATAACCTGTTGGAAAAAACCTAGATTTTTACCCGTTTTCTCTTATGAATATAATTTTAAATAAAAGTATTTTATGAAGGAATATTCACTCAAATTCGGGCGTTCCAGCATACCCCCAGTAAACATTGTTAAAGAAGACGGTATTCAAGTGTTCGGAACGGGTTTACGCCTTTAAATTAGAATCTACTCGAGAAAGGCCAGTGGTGACGGTAAAATTTTCATCACTATCTTCGTCATGAGTGTAAATAAATTATTTTTCGTTTGAGAACAAATTTTATTAACGAGAATAAACGGTTTTCGACGAAGATTTCGGGCCGGTGATTCGGAACATTTGTATTTTTATTTCTGATGTACTCTTACGAGTTAAAACAAATGTACACGATTCTACAATAAGTATACAGTCATTCGAATCCGTATGTTAATATTCCAAAGCCAATGTTATTGATGTTTATTTCCATTTTAACTATGATGTTTGTGGTAAAAACAATTGAGTAAATACGCGGTGTGAATAGTTATTCTCTTTTAGATAATCCACCGCGAGAATCGAATCTCCCTCTTTCTCTCTCTCTCTGTACTCGAATAATGTCCGTGACATTTAATGGCTTTCGTTTTGTTTCTGCTGCTATAAATCGGTGCCGTTTCGCTTTCAGCGTTTTTACCTCAAGCCTGTGGCGTTTCAGTGATATTAACAAATACGCACCGCCGCCGTAATTACCGAGAGAAAAAAATATCATTATGCGAACCCGAGAAACGATCTTTCCACGTCCACGATGGTTATCGGACCATTTGGAGCCGGAAGGCGTATCCGTTGTGTCGCAGTAAATTTTTTATTCCCGTCTCCCGGACTTACGTGACCTAACCCACGATAATGTGCCCGACGAGGTTTGAATTCCGTAGAATTACTGGCCACGAACGCTCGCAGCAATATCATCGGGTTTCTTTATACCACCGAAATGCTCCCCCCCCCATATCGGGATGCTTTCAGACCGACATCCTACTTCTAATAATTTGTAATCTAGGTAAAATTACCCCAAAATTGTAAAGAATCGTGAAATTTCCCGTTAACTTATTTAATAATGGCAAACACAGGTTCATGGATTGTGGACATTAATTCGTTTTGAATTATATCATAAGTTTGATTGATCATTGAACATTTTCGGGTTTCTTTTTAACAAAATTCTTAATACATCGTGTTTTCGACAATAAATGTCGCCCCAAGTATTCAGGGAAAAAAACAACAGTGATATTCAACGTGGACGCTGTCT
The DNA here is from genome assembly GCA_025469315.1 of Stegophylla sp. TES_Ste_2020. Classification (NCBI taxonomy): domain Eukaryota; kingdom Metazoa; phylum Arthropoda; class Insecta; order Hemiptera; family Aphididae; genus Stegophylla; species Stegophylla sp. TES_Ste_2020. The sequence goes on from JAIPRM010002834.1 coordinate 10,773, forward strand.
GCTTCTTTTGGTTGGGAATGTGGGCTTTCTAATTTTAAGGGAGTATTTTACTTTAGAGGACACTAAGAAAACGTTTACTGTATTTCATACACATATGTAATTGAGTACTATAAAAAATCATTTCAATCACAAAACGTATCTAAATTACCTACCTACATAACCAATAAAAAAAAAGAAATTCCAACTGTTCTTTTTTTTTTGTAAAAGTTGATTATGTTGGGAGTAGTATAAGGTTTTTGAAAAACTAAAAGGGAGCAAAAAAAGGGAAATACTGAATCTTAATATATTAATGTTCGACATAACTGAAGCGCACGGCACGTACCTTGACAGCGGACCGTTCATGGTGGTTTTCGGGACTTTCAACGAGCTCCGTGGTCCGTCTTTCACGCTCTTCTGCTTGGATGACTTGCGGTGCTTACCACCCGTCTGCTGTTCCCGCCGCTGTGCCCTGAACCCGTCCCTCTTGAGCCGGTGCAGATGGTCTTCACCCACCAACCAGTACGTGCGCACGTTGCCCTTGCCCTTCATCTCAACCACTCCCCGGTCGGCAGTCTGATAGCCACCCAGACGTTCCAACAGAGTTCGGCATTCGTTGGAGCAGTGGATTTTCAACGCTGCAAACGGCACACATTGGGAAAATAACTTAAGTGTTATAAAATAAATGAACCAAAATACACAGAATTTACTGTAATATGTACAGATATAAATATTAAGGAATCTGGACAATCGGCTGACATCCAATGGACCAATGAATGATGTTATTAATATACTTATATTAAAATGTTTTACTTTATATTATAGAAAGAATTTTTATTGTATATTTATTATTTATTATATATTCTCGTGCAAGTAGGTTTTGGTGAAAATTCTCGAATTTTACCTTTGGTTTATGCGCTAATGACATATAAAAGAAAATTAAATTTGTTTATGGAATAGTTTTTCTGTTGATCAAGGGCCCTTTTAAGCCCACCACGTACACATCCACGGTTCATGTACATCATAATAATTATATTAAAAATGTCACTTCGTTTTCATCGGTAATTGTGACATTCTACATAAAGCACTAAGAACTCTTATATATAATAAACATCCTCTCTATAATTTAATATTCATATAAAAATATTATATTACACACTAATATAAGTCTATTAAAAAAAATGTCCGTTAATATATTAGATGTTGGTTGATTTACCAGAGTCGATTGAATGTTACAGTGTTACACAAAACAAAATGCAATTAGTTCAACAGTGTTTCCAAGACATCTCAATATACTCAGTTACTCACAGTTCCATAAATTTTAATGAGAAATTTTGGGTTTAAAATCATAAATGAGAGGCCAAGAATTCAAAATGATTTAAAATTGATGTCGGCTAGGATTATCACCAAGTTGATTACATTTTATTTATTACCAGGTAACAGGTATTCATAATTTTAAATACTCGTTTTATAATTTTCAATTCATTAATAATAATTTATACTCAAGATCGATTGAGAAACAACAATTTTAAATTAGAACATACCATATACTTAAAATTTTAAATAGATTTAAAATCCATGAATTTTCGGTTTAGAACTTACATTTATGAGATTATTATAAATTCATAAAAAATGCTTACATACAATAAAAAACATTTAGTTTTTTTTTTGAAAAATTTTAATTTCAAATTATAATATTTAAAAGTCCCGAAAGTAGGATACTCAATATCAATATTTTTTTTTTTTAATAAAACGATTTTGAACAGAGCTTCACAGTGGCACAACTAGGGTCGTGCAAGAGGGTCTTTAACACCCCCCGAGTTCAAATTTAACATCTTTTGTTATTTTAAGTCGAATAATCTTTTAATTATTATTAGGTACCTAATGTTTAAAGAAAATTAGAACTATTTTGCTTAAATTTCATATAATATGATAATATATTTTATCAAATATCGTATCATACCCGTATTATCAAAATGGCGATTCTTATATTGATGAACAATTATGATATAATACATATTACAGAGAAACCGTTTGAATGAGAACTATTTTTAGACAATGGGTCACATCAAAACCAAAACGCACTGAAACTATTTTGATTAAATATTGCATGAAACCCAGAAAAATTATGTTGATATAAAATTTAAATGTTTATTCTTTAAGATTATAAAATTAGAATGTAATTTAATATTTTAACTATGCATGACTATAACAGATACGTTTACTATTAGAATGGTTATTGTGATTTGTAAATAATTAAGAAATGGTATTCGGGGGTTTAGAGGTGTAGCCCCCTAGGTTATTTTTCGTTACATAATTTTACCACCCCCAATATTAAGAATCTAGTTGTACTCATGAAGCTTCGATTAGTTTTACAAAACAATAATAATTGTCACACTTATATTGAGTATGTCTTAAAAAATTAAAAAACAATATAATTCATATCTATGTCATGATTCGTATTTATTATTGAATTTAATTTTGTATTGAAATTTTAAGATAATACTTATACATGAATAAAAATTTACCTAGTTGGTTTTAAGAAAAATGGAAATATAAGTATAGCGATGTGTGTTACCTTATGAAATACAGAAATCTGTAATTTTAGATTCTGGTGAAGAAGCTAATGTTTTTACTATGATGTTTATTATTATAATAATTATTTTCTGTAAACACTTTTTCGTACCTATAGAAATCCTTGTCCAAAAGTCTTGACCAGCAAATGTATGAAACCAATCATTTTTCGAATTTCTTAATTTTTTTTTTTTTCTGAAGGGACGAAGGAGTGAACTACCTTAAATTTGACAAAAATGACTCGGAATCCATCATTTTTTTATCTAAACTTTATAAAAATTCAAAACAATTGAAGTAAAGTAAAGTAAAGTGATGTAATATAAATTGAAGTGAAGTAAAGTATAGTTAAGTAAAGTAAAGTAAAGTATAGTAAAGTATAGACAAGAAAGCCAGTCATACTTCACACCACGAGTATTGTCCACTCTTTGGATCAGGTACTCTTGGTGGGTGTGTTGAAAATGACAATTATTATTGTTCTTTATATTATTAACTTCCTTCGTTCAGAATCGTGTTATTGAAGAAACGATTTATCGTTTCTTTTTAAATTCTGCAGACCCCCAAAAGTATCTGTCTCGAAGAGTGAAGAATACCCTTGGTGCGAAGTATATCTGGACTTATTATCTACACTACTTATGTTTGCTCTGCTTTAATTTTCTTTATTTTACTTTTTTTAGATTAACAGTCTTTTGAGACGTAAATCTAACTCCCAACGCATGAAAAAATTAAACACTGAGCCAGTGGCGTGCCATGACATAAATTTTTTTTGATGTCGAGTCACATTATCGTAACATAATTATAATAATTTATTCAGAACTCATAATCTTTTACCACCGTAATATTATAATATATGACATATTATGTGATTTAAAATTTACATATATTATCCAACAACCTACACATTGTTAAATTGATGGCTGGGCTTCATTTAGACCTATATTAGTCACGCCACTACGCTGAACTAACGTTTGAAAACTTATAAAATCACGTGAAGATATTTTCGGTATGAAAAAAAAAAAATTAACGAATTAAGAATAAAAATTGTATCAAGAAAATATATTCAAGTATCGAGATATTTCTAAAATTATAATTCGATTGTTTCTTTTTTTTTTTTATCTCAAAACTGACTGAATTTTATTGAACTTTTTTACAGTCTGTTTTACGGTATTGATGTTTAAGTTTTTAATATTATTAGTTGTAGAGTTACGACTAGATTATTTAAATCGATTTCATGAAAATCTTTTCCTTTGTTTTTTAACTAACCCTCAAGTTCACAGAAATCATAAATAATTAATTCAATAAAACGATATTAAGTGAAGCTTCAACTTATAAAAGGTAATTTTATAAAAAAATTATAAAATTCATTATTATTTTAAAACAAATTATTTTTTTACTCAGCCTACTACACTTTATTATTGACTGAAAACAGAATAAGAAAAAAAATGTTATAAGAAAAAATAGGTAGAAGGAAAAAGATCCAAAAAAAAAAAGGTTCACATTAAAAAAAATCCTTTCAGCAATATATTTTTCATATTATTACGTATCTATACTAACAAAATTTTCATAATGTTTAAATTAGAAAAGAAAAGTTCTAATGAAGATTTTATCACACTTTTAAGGCAATTTTCCCCAAATTTGGGGAAAATATCAAAGAATCACTTATCCAAAACATTTCTACTTCAAAAAATTGATTGTCGAAACTTTTTAACAAGTATTTTTATATGAAACAGAGATCACAGTAAATAAAATAACAAACATTTTTAAAATAAATATCACTGTAAAAACACTAGCTTCTTCACTCCACACAGTTTTTAATTTTTTTTTTTTTATTTCATAGATTATTTAGATAAATGTAATATGTATTTATCTTCATCTGTACATAATTAATGTATATAAAATTATCCCTATAGATGGAATTTTTGTTGTATTTTCTCAAAACTGAAAATAATACGCGCGTTGTACGTATATGATTTTTGTGATGAAATCGTAAATTATATTGTTTAATATGACGTACAAAAAAGTGAAAAATCTACGTTCTTTATCTAATCATTTTATTTATTTTTTTCAAATCAACATTATACTTGCCTTGTCCGGTGGATTCCATTCTACTGGCCGTATTGACCGTATCACCGAATAAACAGTACCTCGGCATTTTCAAACCCACCACTCCCGCACAGACTGGACCTTAAGACAAATAATTATGACAACTCGATTAATTATCTAAGTCGTTCGAGTGCAAATACAATTCGTCAATCGATTGATGCACTTTATTTTAGAATAACAAAGTTTTACTACGAATTCGAAGTACGCACAAACAAACGTTTCAATTAAGTAATTCTTGCAGTTAATCAAAAAGTACCGAATTGTTGGCGATATCATATAATAAAATTAACTATGACAATACAACTCGTCCGTCATTGGTAAAAAACACAGAAACATTTTTCAGTTGTTGTTTGATTTCGGTCGAATCGGTCACTTCAATTCTATAAATAATAATATATTTTATTTTGAAACTATTTTATGTGATTGGCTTTTTTTCTTAGAAATAATGCACGTTATCACTATCATTAAAGTTATTACGGTCCACAAAAAAAAAAATAAAAGAAAAAGAAAAATGCAATATTATAGTATACTACTATTGTTTTGTATTATATGTTACGATCAATATTGAAATACAAATATTTACGTAAATAACCAGCTATTTACTATAATTCCCAAATTGCTACTTGCTAGGTCACTGTCGTCATGTACCGGACATTACTGTCATTTTTTAACATATTATATTTTATATTATATTATAATATTATTTAATAAATTATAACGTCATATACCCAATGATTTAGTCACTACTTTAGTAAATTATGAAACGAAGTATAATACTTTTACATCACTAATTTAATATTAACGTAAATAACCATCAACTTATGTAGGTACCAACACTACTTGTCCAGAGTCCACTTCTTTACCACGACATTTCAAATTCAAATTAATTATTGACAGTTACTGCACCTGTTTCGACACTCAACGCTACGCTCCTAAGCGTTGTCGCTTAGCCTAACTCAAACTACATATATATATATCCCTTGATTTATTGTGCAACGTGGGGACATTCGGTTTGATAATCGGTAATTATCGATAAGCTCTTGAGTAACATAGTATACTATATTAAATTTCACCACGTTATATACAAAATAGCACATTTTATCACATTGACGATCAATATGGTCAATGTGGTCATCAATCGACTATTTGGTGTGGTTATTTACAAATAAATGACTGGTTATTTACGTAAATTCATTTTAGGCTTGTTTATTATTGATATTAACCGAATATTATTGTAAATTTTCAAATTTTTATCAATTGATCATAAGACACACATACACACACACACACACGCACACACGCGCACACACACACACGCGCGCACACACACACACACACACACACACATACATATATATTGTTGTATATTTTGTTTCTTTATAAGAGTTGAAGACTTTTTATTTTAATCTAAATTTGTTAACACCCTTTAAAATCAATAAGATTTTTTCCCTCAAAAGTTTCGTTTCACGATACTACGGATCGTGCTGAAAATGACCGATTCGATAAACTTCTTATTTTAGATGAATTTCGTGTGCCCCGGTAGCATTCGTCGGATTTGTCGAAACAAATAAATGAATTTTTCTAACCGGAATGTATTCCGATCCTGAGCCGTAGACTGTCGTACGGCCTGTGCCTGATCTGGAATCTTTTCACGGCTTCCAACAAATGCAACGACATGGTGGCGATTTCGGCGGCATGCATGTCGCCGTTTTTGATGGGCAAACCGCTAACCTGAAAACGCGAGAGCGGAGCGTTAGGCGCACGTCCAAAGAACGCGGACGACGACGGTGGCGCGGATCGGTTGAAATTGAAATGCTTACCACCATGTACGCGTCTCCGATTGTTTCCACTTTGTAAACATCGTAATTCTCTATTATCGAATCGAAGCACGTATACAAGTCGTTCAAAAAATCAACAACCTTAAGGAAGGAAAAAAAAAATAAAAAAATATACACAAAAGTTAAGTACTGCACATTCACAGTTCCGTCTCCGTGATCGCATTACAATCCTTCTCTCTCTCTCTCTCTCTCTCTCTCCTCCTCTTTCTTTCTCACTCTCTAAATGTATTTATATATTTATATGTACTTGAAAAGGAGTACTCTCCGCCGACATGGAAGTGAAACCGACGATATCACTGAAGTAAATCGTCACGCAATCGAAATTTTCCGCTTGCACTTTGTGTCCCCTTTTAAGCTGCTCGGCCACGTACTTCGGCAACATCTCGTACAACAGGGCGTCTATGATAGGAAAATCGCTATTATTTACGGTGCTAAATCGCAGGTACGTGTCTATGTTACGACTAATGTCCGAACTGTGGCTATTGTCGACATTATCCGCACCACTTGGTTTATGAAAAATTGGAAATCGAATGTAGTCAATTAGATCTCTCTCGATAGGATCTGGATCATCTAGATCCCGATGGTTAAGTAGATCTCTGTGTTTGATCAGTTAGACCATAAAAAAGTTAAAGGGATCTAGATGACCGTTCACCTATTATTATATAGATAAAAGTACTAAATTATTAGAAAAATATACGCTATGAATGTAATGAATTTTATTTATGATTTAAAAATCCAAGAACAAATGAAATTTAACTATATATTGTTAATATTAAATGTTCATCTAATCTCTTAACCTTGTTAAATTGGAAATATTAATTTTAGGAAAAATTTAAATTGAAAAAATAAGATGTTAGTAAGAAATAATATAATATTAAAGATATTATAATTTTATTTGAGTTTTACAGATTATCCAGATCGAGTTAGCTAATTTCAACATTAGCCAGATATACTTAAAATTAGCCAGTTTTGTTTAAAATGTATTTACAACTTATGTTAGGAATCGGTTATTAACAATAGCCACAGTTCGGACATTAGCCGCCGTAACATATACGCTCAATAGTTATACTAGTTACCAGTTTTTTTCTTTTCTTCCACCAGTTGATCGGTACGCTCGTCCACCAAAACTTCCAAATTGTTCGCGTACTTTTCCATCATTGCCATCATGTTGTCGAAAATATTCGGCCTCCTGAAACGCGTTTGTGTGAAATTAAATATTGTACCCCGTGCACAAAATCAAACCACTCACATTCCTTTCCTCATCGGCCTCAGTTTGGATCTGATCGTCTTGAAATCCGGCCGCTCGTCGGGATTTTCCGCCCAACAGTCTTCCAGACAATCTCGGACGAAATCAAAGTTATTTTCCAACAGTTCCAGCGGTGGCCTTAACAATAAACGATTATTTTGTTCGTTTATTAAAATCGCGTCGTCGTCAAACGAAGGCATGTTTCGCTTTTGTCTGTGTTATTCGATTAAAAAAAAAAAACAAAAATTATACACTACCTGAACGGAGTTGAGGTTTCCTGTGGATTGTAGTAGATAATTTTTCTCAATATGTCCGACACTCCGAGTCCGTGATTCTCGCCGAAAGGACCTTTACGGCTGTGCAATTCGTACAGGATAATGGAGAACGAATAAACATCACCTTTCTGCGTACCGAACGACGTCTGGATAGACGAATTGTAGCAACGCAACAGCTCCGGCGCGATGTATAAAAGACCTATTAAATGAAGAGATTGCAGTTACATAATACTATAAGCGTACATCGAGGGAACCATTATATTATTATTGTTATGTGCTGTTTTTACGAATATTTTCACGACATTCTAACATCCCTCCTTTTGGGTACAATAATTTTTTTTACAGGCCGCCACTGTTCAACGAAAGCCCGAACGAAAACACCCCTTCGGTGTAGTACTTCTTTTATGCATTATTATTATACCGTTTACACACCTTCGCACTTGCAATCCACTTCGTCGTCTTTTTGCAGTCTGAAGTCGTGCTGGAGAAAATGATGCGGAAAGTCTTCCGAATCCTTTTTGAACTCTTGCAGGCCGAAATCGGTGAGCTTCAGCACCCACCTGGAGTCCACCAGGCAATTGGACGACTTCAAGTTTCCGTGGTATCTCAGCGGCGAGTCGTGTAAATATAACATTCCCTGTAAAAACAAAAAAAAAAAACATGTCTTCAATGTGTCCGTTATTCGCCGCAGAGCACAGCTATAGACAAACGGCAATAAATTATACTAACCCGGATAATATCGGCGACCAATGAGGCGACAAACATGTTGTCCAATTTCACGTCTTCGTTTTCCAAAATGTCCTGAAACGATAACGACGTTTTCGATAATTTGGTAGGGTTTTTTTTTTTTTTTTTTAATTAATTTTCAGCCACACATTACCTTCAAACTGCCCCGATTACAATATTCAGTGACGATGCATATATTCGGCGGGTCCGTGCAAGCGCCGATAAATCCGTTTAAGTTTTCATGTCTTAAATCTCGCATCTGTAATATTCAAGTTACGTTATACGTGAATACCGTAATAGTACGAATTATTATTGTATTACAGTCAACGTGTCCGTGGAATTTGAAAAAAAAAATGGAGCAAGTACTTATGATATGAACTTAGTAATAACGAGTTAATCGCATTCAGTGCCGTAGCTAGAGATTGGCGACATGGGCGATCGCCAAGGCCGCAAATAAGATTAAGGCGTAAAATATTGTGAAATAAAGCATTCATTTTGTTTAGGCCAGTTAAATTGTTTTTTTCAAAATGTTATTTTATTAAAAAAGTGTTATTGATACCTATTTAACGTACACACTGTAAAAATAAAACTAGTATTTAATGGAACAATTAAAAAAAAAAACACGTGTATAAAATTTTTGGTTGCAAAGGGGTTTAAAATTTTGTTTTGCCAAAGGCGTAATTAAAAATAGTTACGGTACTGATCGCATTCGAGGAACTCGTACAGTTAGTCAGTGGCACGAGCGTGTGAATGTGAGTCTGGTTTACTTAGTGAGTACTTTGCCAACTTTACCGAAACCGTGATAATGACGTTAAATACAATAGAGACTATTTATTGGAATTTTCATAAAATGGAAGAATCTCTATGACACAATAAACTATGACTGTATTTAAAATTTCAAACATAGGTATTCACAATTTTTATTGAGATATTTAGATCAGTTAAGGCGAATTAATGTTTCGTGTAGTGAATCAGAATCAAAGGGAAAATAGCTTGAAAATTGTTTTTTATATAAAATGTGTTCTGTAAAAGTCATAAAATAAAAGTTGATTACGGTAAAAAAGTTGCGAAAGAGTAACATAATATTAAGTTATTTTAAGTGTTACAAAAATTATTCATTCATGATTTATAATAGTTACAAAAATTATATTTCAGGGAATCATAAACGGCTTTAAGATTTTAGCGGTTCCACTCTATTAAGGTGTGTAAGGGGTTGAAGCCACTATTACTTGCTCTATCCTGTAACACTGAAAAATTAGTCTTACAATGCAGTAGTTTATAGGATCAAAATGAAAATATTAGGGAAAAAAATATAAAAACATTTTTTCTATGTGAGTTTTACCAACAGCTATCTTGAAGTAATAATTCAAACTGCAGTGTTGCTAGATTATGAATAAATTGGAGGTCATAATTTTCTGAAAACTCTACTATGCTCTTACATTAAATCAGCTATCCTTCAAGGAACAACTAGGAATATAGGTATTTCATAATATAAATAATTAAACCATTTTCGGTCGTCCTCGTTCGTAATCTTAAATAAAAATGAATTATTAATATAACATCTGATGTTGTCCATTAAATCTGACATATTAGAAAAACAATATGAAAAATAGTTCGTTCTATTCTTAAAATAATTACGATCTTCGAGTCATACATATGTAATTGCTATGTTATACAATATACAGTTTATATTTGATCCATTTTCTGAGAACACTGGGAAATTGAGAATTTGTATGGTCTATATAAAACTAAACTGGAACTGAAAATAATAACATGTCGAAATGATTCAATGTTGTAGAATTTTGATAACAAGCTTTTTCTCAAAAATACTCAACCTTACGTGACATTGCATTTTGTATAACTTCATTTTAGACAGAAACTTTAGTTCAGAATTTTGCTATGGATAGTATTTTTGAGAGGTCATTTTTCGAAATTATCATTAGATTTTCCTACATTTGGGAAATCCTCACAAAATTTTACAAAAAAGCCTTTTAAACTTTTTTTTAGTCTAAGCTTTATAAAAATTCAAAATATAGACAGATAATAATGTGAAAATATTTTTTTGAAAGAAAGTTCACCTTATATGTGATTTTTTCTTTCTAATTTTTTTTTCCTTCACTTCTTTTTATCATAATTTCTCTTGTTTTTTTCCTATTCTCAGTTAATAATGGGTTATATATTTAGCCGAGTAAGCAAAAATTTATTTTTTGTTTTTTTGTAATAATAATAATAATAAACTTTATAATATTTAAGTTATATTGTTTTGAATAAACTAGAGCTCCACTCAAAATCGTTTATTTGAAAAAATGCTTTATCGTTTCTTTAAAATTTAACACGTCTATCAAGTCCCACCCGAGGAGCGAATAATACACATGGCGCAAAGTATGTCCGGCTTTTTGGTTCAACTTTGCTATGTGAGTCAATACTTTTGAGTAGATTTAAGAAATACTCTTAAAACAAATGTCGGTCAAGTATGACAGACAGTGAATTAGAATTAAATTTTAGTTTAGTATCAGAAATCATTCACAGAAAACTAATGTCAGATATCTGATATTGAATAATTATAAGTTATAACCCTTTAAATATTATCTGGTTTTCCATAGTTTAAAGCATTTTGTTTAGGAAATATTTATAATAATTCAAAACTACTTACCACTTTGAGTTCTTTTTTCATCGCTCTAGTTATATCGATAGACTTCTTTTTCACGTTTTTGATGGCGAACACGCGGCCTTTATAAATGCCGACCGTGGTGAATATTGACGAGTAACGAAAATCCGCATCCGGGTTAGAGCTCAAAGAGACTTGACTAGTCCGAATCAGTGGATGCAAAGCCTTAAAAATACGTGATGAAAACACAGTTAAAACGATTGAAACACCACAACGAGAACAGCGTGCTGCTATCTAACGGTCCGTTTGACGCCGGGCGAGACACCAAAGTCGGTGTTAAGGATAAATAAAACTTTTTTTTTTTATTTTGTTTTAAGCCACCTACACGGCAACACTAGATAGCACTGTATGTTTAATTGTTGCGTTACCAAACGAAAAGCCATTTAATAACGTGACGATTTGTTACGGGCCTTTCATGAAGACAAGCTTAATCTAGAGTCTTCACGGGTTTTGTACACAAAATAATGTTAAGTTGTTGATGACAATCGATGGAGAAAAATTTGATATCGTCCATAAATCACGTCATAAATTTTTTATAAATCTTTAGCACGCAATGACGAAACAGAATTCAGGGAACATTTTTATCGGATTGACTATATTTCAAATTGGTGTCTAATCTTAAGAATAAATTCATGGCATTGCCAAGAGTTAATAAATAATGATCTCGAAAATATCTAAGGAAAAAATAATTACCCAGTAAGTAGCGATTTATTCAAGTCTGAGTAAAAATGTGAAAAATAATCACCCACTCTGTTAAGATACAAAGCAAAGTCGAGATTCAGCTTGTAGGACGGACAGATTTTCAAAAAAAAAAAAAAAAATAGTTATAAAAAAGTTAATATAAAAAAGACTTTTTTTTTTTTTGCTATTGATCATCGAAAGTATTTTTACACTTTATTTTTTACAGATATCAACAGTTTTACATTAATATTTTAGTAATGGAAAAATATAAAAATAGAGTGTTCATTTTTTAATAAGGCCAATATTATTATGAGTAATATGACAAAAGTAATTGCATTTATGAAATCCAGAGGGTCTTTGAGACTGCGACCCCATATGATATCTCCAATATTTTGAGTGACCCTTTTATAATGTTAGTATTAAAAAGTAGTGACAAATCGTTATAATTATAATTACATTAACATTAAAATAATAAATATTTGGTAAGTATAAACGCACGTTTTTATCAGAAATACCAAATTTTAGATTCTAATCGAAGTGTAAAAAATAGTATTTTTACAATGATGTTTATTTATTTATTTATTTATTTTTATTTAATATTTTTTTTATTTTTTTATGAACACTTTTTTGTATGGAAATACTTGTCCAAAAGTCTCGATCAGCAACTTTTTGACACCCAATTTGCCTCTTGATAGTACTTTAAATGGGTCATTTTTCAAATTTCTTAATTCTTCAATTTATTTTGAAAATACTATCCAAAATTTGAAAAACAAAAAAACACTAGGAAACCATAATTTTTTGATCCAAACTTTATGAAAATGTAGACATAGACAGACAATAATATGAAAAACATTATTGTGCAAGAAAATTATGAAAATGTGAAAAAATAATTTTGGAAATATTCAAACATTTTTTTCTCATTAATTATTTTTTCCTTAGATAAAAAAAATAATAATAAATTGAATAATTATATGTAATAAATAAAGTGAAGTATAGGTAAGAAAGCCAGAGATATTTCCACGGATATTCTTCACTCTTCGGGTCAGATACACTTGGTGGTTGTGTGGAAAATTACGGCTATTATTGTTCTTTATATTATTAACTTAATTCGTTCAGAATCGTCTTATTTAAGAAATTATTTATCGTTTCTTTAAAATTCTACACACCCACCAAGAGTATCTGACCCAAAGAGCAAAGAATATCCGTGATGCGAAAGTATATCCGGCTTTCTCATCTATACATTATTATAATTTTTGTTAACTGTAATTCTCAACAATGATTATCATGATCATAATAACAAAAAAAAAAAAAAAAACACAAGTGATTTAATGCTGTGATGACCCTAAAAAATTTGTTGGCGACCCCTAATTTGAGGTATTTGCTGATCTAATCAATATTCTTTGGGAATTAAATAATTTAAAATATTGTTTTCAATGATTTTCGATCCAAACCTAACCAAATGAATATTTTTTTATTCGCCACAACTTTTGAGAAAGTTTAATTTCAGAAGAATATCGCAGATACACATACTCTTCAGACATCTCATAAACGTTTAATTATTTTTGGCCTCGACCAGAATATTTAATGGTACAAAAAATCCGTAAGTACTATGTACTAAAACTTTCGGAACGAAGACGTATATCAAAGGGCAGTTAAATTTAATTAATCCGTACTATTTTTTTTTTTTTTTCATTACAGAAAAAACTCCGACGATTTATATCGGTTGTTGTGGTCTCAATTACACGCCGTTTTATCTCGATTTATCACTCTCTCTCTCTCTCTCTCTCTGAATCGTAAACTTCTCTAGTTATAACGGGCAGTAGGGAATCGACGTACGGCTCCATAAACTTTATGGATACGGTCCAAAATTCGAAAAAGTCCCACCATCCAAACATAATCGACGTTCAGCCATTTTATAGACACGTCTCGGCTACTATTTTCGGCTTCATCGACTACACCACAATACAATAACATTAGAAATTTACATTTATTATTATACTCGGAAACCGATTTCAATTGTTCCGTGACGTCACACTGTTTTATATTTTGTTCAACGAGTTCAAAAACAATTTATAATAATTGAAATACCCTAAAAAAAATATGCCGATAGCAATAATAATATTGTTCTAGACGTACGTCTTTGCACGATTAAACGATATATAAGTTAACATAAATATAAGATTTTTCAAGCGAATTTAGTGGAAAAACAATTAAATAATTTTATTGCGTCGACTCTGATAAATTTGAACACTTACGAATACGATTCGTCATAGACGCTACGCTCTACTACTATTATTACTACATCGTCGATACGCGTATAGACTAGGGAGGATTTGAACCCCCCACCGAAGTTTTAGAATAATATAAGTTTGAATTCATCAATATGTTTATATAGATTTGGATAAGGTTTTATATCTCATTGGTTCATGTTCGGTTTCTCCTATAATGCTCAATGTGTGATAAATTTGGTATTGAAATATTATTATTATTTTATTTTGCTTTACTTTCCCGTGTTTTTATTACTAATCAGTAATTAAATTTTTTTTTTCTAATGTTTTATTACTAATGGATATACAAAAAAAAAAAATATTTTATTTGATTAAATATAGCAGTACAAATTAATATTTTTAGGTACTGAATAGAGCGAAGGCCGAAGACACTAGTGTCTTTACATCGATGATTATTTTTTATTTTTATTTTTTTATATGTACACGTTTTCGTATAAAACAACTTATCCAAAAGACATTACGAACAGCAATTTTTTGATTCACAATTCACCACTAGATGGTAGTTATGACAGATTATTTTTTGAAATTATCAATTATAGTTTTCTCAAAATTTGACAAAAAATTACTCGGAAACTATTATTTTTTTAATCCAAACGTTATGAGAATTTAAATTTAACAGACAATAGTACGAGAAATATTTCAGCGTAAGAAATTTTGGAATTTTTTTCTAACACTTTTTTCTCATATTTTTTTTTTTTTTTACATTTTTCACTTTTTCAATTTTTTTCATTAATGGTAAATTACAAAACTGGCCGACAAAAAACTAAATTTTTTGTAATACTGATAAACTTTATAATTTTAAGTAAAATTTCCTTATATAAACTGAAGCTCCACTCAGAGTCGTTGCATTGCAGAAAAGATTTTAACGTTTACTTAAAATTCAAAATATAGAGTGTCTCACCTGAGGAGCGAAGAATACCCCAAGGTATGAAGTACGTTTTATTTATTTATTTTTTTAATTGGGTTAAGAAGAAAATAGTTGAGCTACTTAAATTATGTTGATATTCCTTTCAAATGACGATATTATTAGACATTCTTCAACGTATATATATATATATATTTGTGTACGTGACTAATTATCGATAATCAGCACAGGTTAATGAGTACAAAATTTTAGCCTTCGATTTTGAATATCATTTTCTCGGAACTTTAAGTACGTTAAATTTAATTGCAGTATGTTCAGTAAGATAAATTCAGTATCATAATATAGGAACCTTTGGATATTCTTGTGAGTTTTATAAAAAATGATGTTTTATTCTTGTTCTTTTTTATTCACTATTAAACGTTTTTAATGGATAAACAATTTACATTTTATCAATTAAAATAGCAAAGATATATTTATACAAATGCTAATGAAAAATTAAAACTATACTTAAAGTTTTAAATTTTTTCTGAAAAACTTTTTCTAATGAACTATAAAAAAGATAAATAAACGAATAAAATAATAGAATATTCATTATTTCAAATCTACATAAAAAACAGCAAATTATCTTTATTCAATAACTATCATTATTTTTGTATGAAATTGTAAACTAAATGATTTCTTATTATATAAAATACAAACTTAGGCATTGAGTGTTGACTGATGGTATTATATATATATATATATATATATTAGTGGAGATCAAACCAGGGTCATCGAATGTATAATGAAGTCATTTACCAAAACGCATCAACAAAAAATACTAAAATATATTTTAAAAAATGCACTGTTACAATATATGTATATGTGTTACACCTCAGTTGTGAAATTAGCATTTTTTGCTAAAATCATGAAATGGACTGTCAATGCGATAATTTCATATGCTGGGCATCAAATAAATTTATAATAAAAAAATGCAATATTTTTTATTAAAAATAAATGTTGTGTATGTTAATGATGTGCAAAAAATAATAATAATAATAATAAATAAATAAACAATAAAATAATAATAAAAATAAATAAATATTGTGTTAAACTTTATCATGTAGGCCCGTTATAATTATTTTTTTTTTTTTGATAATGGATAGTTTAAATATTACAATATTTTATATATTTTGTAATAAACGGAAATTTGTCAAAAATAAAAAAGAATTAATCGTGGTTGTCAAACAAATTATTAAAATAATGAAATATATTTATTTAAGAAAAAAAAAAGCTATAGTTAGATTAAAACCGTAGTATTATAGTTAGTTATACATATTTATATATAGTTAGGTACATTTGAATTATAATTAAACTATTAAATTGATTAAAAATGATTGCAAGGACAGGTAATTTCATGAATTGAGTAAAAAATTTCCCATTACATGAAATGGGCAATTTTACAACTGGGACTTAACATATAAATATAAATAAACCTTTTTTCTCATTTGATCACCTGCAATGAAATTTTATCCAAATATCTTACTCCTTTCATTCGCCGCGGTAAAATCTCGAATTCAATTTATCCGATACAGTTAAATAATGAATAATTAATACAGGGTTTCATTCAACTTTTAAATCTTTTCAAAAACAAAATTAGGGAGCATACGTAAGTCTAACCTCCTATTTATTATTTTGAATCTGATCGGTTTGTGACTTCATAGAAAAACGAGAGTTTTACCATTCAAATTCCTCAACAAAGCATTTTTATAAGATGAAAAGAAATTATTTTTTTTTTCTTTTTTTTTTTTTATCGCGTTTCTGAGTCTTGCACCTCCCGAGATAGCACGTCATTAGAAGTCTCCCCCCAGCTCACTCGGGATATTTTCGACGACGTGCTGCTGTTCTCTGTGTCGTTGATCTCGATGTCCTTGTAGTCCACCTTCCACAGCAGGCTGTCTAGTTCCTGTTCGTACTTCCAGTTCCTGTAGAATACCAGGGAGATGATGGCCAATACCAACAAAAGCGTGCCAGCGACGATCGACAGTATTTCCGCGGTGTGCGCTGAAATCGTAAAACGAAATGACTCGTTATTATATTTATTAATTTACATTACTTGTGCCGTTATCATGGGCGCAACTAGGTAGGGACTAAAGCGGACTCATTTATATCCATACTTCTATTTTTAGTTTTTTTTTTTTAAATTAAATGTGTTCATTCTACCTCCTTACATTATACTTTAGTTTTCTAAAATGGCACTCACAGAAATCATTTGAGGCATTTAAATAATACATTAAATTCATATTCATATTTTTTAGATTCTGAACGAAGTGAAGAAGCTAGTGGTTTTACAATGATGTTTATTTTTTATTTATTTTATTTTTTTATTTTTTCTGTGTACAACTTTTCGTATGGAAATACTTGTCCAAAAGTTTCGATCAGTAACTTTTTGAAACCGGATTTGCCTTTAGATTGTACTTTAAAGAGGTCATTTCTTGAATTTCTCAATTCTTGAATTTTCTTTTTTTTTTTGGAAAAAACTACTCAAAATTTGACAAAAACAACTCGAAAAC
>JAIPRM010002835.1:0-28561 GCA_025469315.1 Stegophylla sp. TES_Ste_2020
CAGAATCGTTTTACTGAAGAAATGATTTATCGTTTCTTTAAAATTTAATACGCCCGTCAAGAGAATACCACCCGTCGTGCGAAGTACACCCATCGTGCGAAGTATGTCCGGCTTTTTTTTTTTTGAGTTATTATTTTCACCCGAGGAATTTTGAAAAAGTACTGACGGATCCGGGGAGGGGGGGTATTTAGAGTGTGCCGTGGAACCACCCCCTAAACCGGGGGGGGGGGGTGAGAAAATTTTGCACGTTGAAGGCAGAATTATCAACAAAAACACCATTCTAATTACATATAATATTATGGTATTTACATGGAAAAACATCAGAATATTACAATATTAAAGTACATATATTACTTTACTAAGTAAGAAATAATTTCATGTTGTTGACTTGTGTGCTATTTAATGGATTATTATTATCAATGAAATTTTTCAAAGAGGATATGAAAATTACAGTATATTTTTATATTTTTTTATTGGGTAGGAAATTATTATTTTTTGCACCCCCCTGAACAGCGGAGATAGACTTTAACTGCGAACCATTGTATTTCTATAAATTCCCAGACTAGCCATTTTAAGGTAGTTTTTCAAGATGAACTCATTGGTTGTTTTCGATATTTAAATTCTCCCGTCAAGTCGAACGATATGTAATATTATTTTTATCAGAATTTCGAACGCCTGAGGTCGGTAACAACATATTTTTGTTTACCTCTTTATGTTATATTTCACAACTTATTCCGGTTAGGTTTGATTAGGAACTTACTGACCATTGCAATGATCGCGAAATACTGAAAACGTCTTCAAAAAGGTTTTAAGCTCAATCGTGTTAGTCTAATCCATGGTTAGCATCCGTGAAACCACGAAAATATTTAAGGGGGAGGGTGGAAGAGTTAAATTTACATCGCTTATCAAAAAAAAAAAAAAAAAGAAACTCGTAGTAGCTAATTCGATTTACGATAAATTCTCGTTGTACTTGACGTACTCGTTTGGCGCAAAAAAATGATAAAAACCACAGAATAAATATTAAAGCAGAATGGAAAAACATTTCGAAAAAATATAGCTTTCTTTTTTTACAGAGATACTAATAATTAAACCGTCCACTACATATTGAACGTAACCTGACAAAATATCTTTAATTTGGTCATTCATATTTACACAATATATAAAAAGATCTAATCTAATGAGTGTTTTTTTTTTGAAAAACTAAGGTACAAAGACCTGTAAAATTCGTTACAAATCGTGGTGATCAAACGCGACATCAATCTGAAAAAAAAATTAATATTTGACTTGTAGTCAAAATAGTGATGTTTGCATTCAATGTGGAGGACCATTTTTTTTTCGTGTGTTCACTTGTTCTATGATAATATTATAACCGCAGTGTGTATAATATAGGGTGACCATATTTAAGAAAATAAAATACAGGACAAAAGTATTTTTAAATAAATAAGTATTTATTACATATGTTTATATTTTATGTTTTTGAATCGTGAAAAAAGTACAACGCATAAAAATATTATTTTGAAAAACATAAAATAACATAATCAAACTAAATTGATACTTTTTAAAATTTCTTCAAATCCTTTATTCCTTTATTCATGTATACTTTACTTTCTAAAAAAAAACTTGTAAATTCATTTTGCGATTATTTATTTATTTAATGGTATCCACGAGATTTCTAGATTCTTACATTATATTATTCGATAATTTCATTTCAAAAATGTTAAATCAACGGGATTAATACGGAGGACTGACTTGAAATTACGGGACAAAAAGCGTCTCCTGAGAGAAGTTTGTCAGGTGAACAGGACGCAAAGCCGAAATAAAGGACAATCCTGTATAAAACAGGACGTATCGTCTCGCATACATTATATACTATACATTCGTACGATTTCGGGGTGGTGCGAATTCGAAGAGACATTTTCTGCATAATATTATCAATATGAATACGTATATACCTATAACAATACTTACACGGTACATAATATAAAAAATATTATCGTATACCGAGTTTGTTATATATATAGCTAGACACCTACTGTGTTTTGCGGATTTTCTGCTATTTCAATGGCCAAAATCGTCTTTTCTATTCTATATACATCCTAAGTACGAGTATTTATACGCTACGTAATGCTCACTACGACCTGTTGCGTTTGCATCAAATAATGAACCGTGTTTGGATTGCGATTTATATTATTATTTTTTTGTATCCTCCTCGAAGTTATACAATACTATACTGTATTATTATTGTCCTCCGTTGTCATTGTCGGTTCTTCATTCGTAAAAACGATCACATGAATTACCCGGGGGGGGGGGAAAGTAAAAAAATATTATATTACGTACAGGTAGAGGTATACAACGAAAAAACGACATTCTACAACGTGCTTCAAACCCAACGTTAATAATAATAATATGTATATGTAATATAATAATAATATTTATATAATATGTATTACAAAGCGTTCCAAAAAAAAAAAAAAAAAAATAATAAAAAAAATGGTTTGTAACATAATAATAACAATAATAATAATGAGACTAGATGAAGGTTAATGGTTTTAAAGATTCTGCTTGTTTGGATGCAACTAGTTCAGCTAGGATGATATAGATAATAGTGTGTATGTGTATCGAGTTACGGAAAGAAAACAATAATGTATTTATAAAAAAAAAAAAAAAAAAAGACTATAAATGATAATTAAAATAAACACATAAAATTAATATGGTCCGAATTATGTCAAAAAAAAAAAAAAAAAAAAAAAATAGTACTATTGTTATTGCTTAAAAATTTATATTTAATTGTACCATTTGCACTTCGGACAATGAGCTGATGCTCAACACGTACATGGTGACACCGACTTCTACTGCAGGACCTGAAACCCGGCAGATAAAAAAAAAAAAAAAAAAAAAAAAAAAAAAACAAAAAAATAAAATAAAATAAAAAAATCAAAAATGATACGGAAAATTTCTGAAGTTCTCTCCAACAATAGTATATTATATTTTATAACAAAAAATATGGTATTATGATGTAAATAGATATTATATCATTATTACACGCATAATATTATATTTATTATTATATTATAAATATTTAGTATAGTAAATAATTATTAATATAATTTTCGTAATTTATTCATATAATCGAATTCATTACTACTGTTTATATATTATCATATATATATATATATAGAGATATCTACAGAGTCGAATATATCATAGGGGGAGGATTTCACCCTCCGCCCCCCTTTGAATTTCATAAATCCTTCCGACCAGTACAACCGTTCTACGAAATTCGATAATTAACCGTTTTAACACTCGTTACGGTTTTTATTCTACAGTTTATTTACATTTTTTTATTTTTCACGTTAAAATACTTAAAATACTTGATAAATATTTTGTTTCTTGATTTCCAATCATTGTTCACAACAATATTTTGGAACATGCAATGACGTTATTACATGATATTGTTTTCACGTCACATTCCACCCAACTATTATAACGTGTGAAAGGAAGTACTCATGTACCATAAGAATAAAGTAACTTAAATTATAATATTAATTATGATAGCAACGTCTTATGTGGTAAACGCCATCAGGTTAGTTGTTGGTGTGTAACAAAATGACATAATATTTAAAACATTTTTCAGAATATAATAACATTGATAAAATGATTTATAATTATTACGTGACGACTAATATTCTTCTTACATAATATTCAAATTCATTTTTAATACAAGTACCACTGTAAAATATTGAAACGAATACCAAATACATTTTGATTTATACTATAAAAATAAGGTTACTGAGCGTTTTATTTTATTTAAAAAACATTTTTTTTTTTTTTTTTTTTTACCACTGTTTTTTTTCTTCAAATAAAATATGCGCACTTATACACTCTCTACAACGCGTATATCGTTTGCGTCCAATTTTTACTATTTGTGTATACTGTGTTTATTGTAATAAATTTCGTATTAGTTACAGTTCCATAAAAAATGTAAGTACAATAAAAAAAAAAAATTCCATAGTACATATCGTCTAAATAAGATGAGACGACGATGAGCAAGTCGACTGTGTATACACGACGAAAAAAAAAAGATTATCGTTGAATGCACGCCAAATTTCAAATTTCAAAATTTCTACCCCCTAGTCCGCATTGAATAATATTTTATCAATGAGAGATGCGGTTTTTTTTTTAAATACTTTTGTATTAAAAAAAATTTGCCATGACGTGCAATCGAGTTAGTGCTGCGAGTTGAGAGTAACTGATTTCTTTTGATCTTTTTATAGACAGGGACAAAAAAAAAAAAAAAAAAAAAAAATGTGTACTCGGCTTACCGTTTAAATGGTTTATACGGTACATTGGAGATACTTTGAATACGTTTAATTCTTCTACAACACACTGTAGCGTCTGGTCAAATAATAATTATATGTTTTTGACAACTGTTTTTATTTACTACCTTATAGACATTAAAAAAAAAAAAAAAAAACGGTTATGAAAATAACTTTTTTTGGACTACACAATAATGACGATTTTCTATTTTAATATTTTATTAATCTGGAAAAGTAGGACTACACGAATAGAGTCTACACAAGTAGGCCTGCGCGATAGTTATTTGTAACATTCGATATAGTCGAGATAGTGTTTAAACAATCGAAATTATGTAGTAGTATTTGTTCCCGAATTGGCATAGCTCTTCTTACGAACACTACAAAAACAGCTCTCTGACTACACATGGATTACTCTCAAAAACTTGTCATACCCCTCACTCATTGTAGATTTTAAAAAACGAGTAAAATTAATTAGTCAGGAAATTTACATTAAGAACACAAAACAAAACATATTATGTATAGTATTGACAATGAACTTTGTTAAGACAAAAAAAAAGGCAAGAAGTTAACAGCAATGACAAACACGTGGAGAGAAATAACGATGTGGCGGTAGTGCACCACAGCGGGGGTTATCTATTTATTATTAATGATCCAATTAATCGAATATCGAGATTGTATCGATACATCAATATAATCGATCCACTTAGGAAAAACGTTTAATCGATATAAAGCGCACAGGCCTAGTGTTAAGAACGGAAAAACAGTAAAAATATTATTAATTAATATTATCGACGAATGAAATGTGAAAATGTGTGACATTAATGACATCGTCCAAGGATGCACCCAAGACACAAAGTGTACCCCTAAGAAAAAATGTTTTCAACCTATAATTTATGTTTCGGTGTAATCGGCCACAAATTTAATTTTTCTAATTTGTAATTAATAGATTATCGACTTTAAATTTTTTCTTACAATTCTACAGTTAGTAAAGTAATACATTATATAATAATTAACTACTGAATTTAAATTAATATTAAAATGTCTTAATAACAACTGTTGCCTGTGTTATAACTACAAATGATATATATATATATATTATAAACGAGTTATAATATAATTGTTGCCAATAAAAAAACCATTAAATAAATAGTGTGATGTATGGGTATTTCCCTGAGTTTTAATTTTTGTCGTTCGTCAAATTTATTTTAAGCAACCATAATATATTTGCTATCTACATTTTTTTCTTTTTACAAATTATAAATTTCATTTCAAGTGATAATACAATTAAAATTTTAAAACAGCAATTTTTTCGATAGCAGTGAATTTTGATTGATATAATAATAAATTACTGTCATCAACAATGGTCTCCTTTTATTTGAATAATTATTTTTTTTTAAGAATTCTCCTCAATTCAAACAAAAAAAAAAAAAAAATCCTGATTGCACTTCTGACATCGAGGTGGGACGTCCCATCGGTGTTATTTTTCGCAAATTTTGTCGCGTGTGTGAGATGGACGAAACTCTGCTACACGTGCGCTCGTCTGGGATTTAATATTGTTTTGTTTGTTTTTTTTCGCGATAAAAACGAAAACGAGCCGCGACCATCACACGTATATAAATACTGCGTAAAGGATCGTCTAAGTGTCGGGCAGCGGTGGTCAGGGGTAGTGGTCAGGGGAGGGGTGTGATATGATACGAGGAAGCAAAAAACGCTCGCACACACACACACACACACACACACACGTGCGTCTGTTGGTAAAACTGCTGATGAAGCCTATGTGTGTAATAATATACGCTTACCACCCTTCTCGGGACGCCGCCGCACGAGGTAAGTCGTATCACATATGTGTTAGTATGTGTGTTTGTGTTTGTGTTTGTGTGTGTTTGTGTGTGTGTGTGGATAATATATTATCGCGTGTGTGTATATATATTTATATAGGTGCGTATATCGTGTTCCGGGGCGTGTTTAGCCTAAAAAAGCTGCAACCGAGAGAGAGAGAGAGAGAGAGAGAGAGAGGGGAGGGTAAAGACGCGGATCGGTAGAGACGGAGGAGACTGCGGAGCGAGCCGGTGAAATCGAAAATAGAGCGTCACGGCGCTACAGGTCAAATCGATTTCGGGGAGAGATGATGGCCGAGTTTACACGCCCACACACCGTTACACTTTGTGCTGTGCACCGTTCGTCCGCGCGGCGGCGCCCTCCACCCACTCGGCGGTGCCTGTAACAGTCCACTATACCATATATATATGTATATACCACTACCCCGGTACCGTTATATACCACACCGTCCCCGGTCGTCCACACCCCGTTCCTACGTGTGAACGTGTGTGTGCGTGGGGAGGGGGGTCACCGTCATTCACCACACCCTTACGCGCGGCCTCGCCCGTCCGAAGGATAAACCTCCACGCTTTCGTTCGCCGTTCGCCCGGAGAACGGCACCCGGCATCTGCAACGCTAACGCGTACTTTCACGAAGCCAGGGCCTTGTTTGGACTTTTCACACCCCCATGCAATCACCATCCCCTCCCCCCCGAAATAATATCATTTTCAACGTTATAATATTTGCAATGTAAATAAGCGTTTACGAGAGTAGGGTGCAGATTTGTGATGTATTTAAAACTCATATGTGCATATGAGCAAGAAAGCCAATTTTGGCCATCGCTATCCTTTTGTAACTCACCCAGTTGAAAGTTCTTTTGAAAAAAAACTGGTTCGACATTTTTTTCGAATAATTTTTTTTGTCTATTTTTAAAAAGACTTTAGTCAAACTTGTAAATTTTAGGTTTTTGCATTTGTTTTTCATATATTATTTCATTAAGAAATATATAAATATTCAAATATAGAGTTAATGTAAAAAAAAAGTTCAACTTTTCGAAAAAAAATATATAATTTTTTATTATATTTCAAGAAAGTCTCTATTTATTATTTTATCTAAAGTTGATATTTAAGTTTTAAAAGTCTCAACATTTTTTTTTACATAAAAGTGTAATTTTCAAATTTGTGTTTTTTTTAGAAGATCCTGACTTTAAAATTACATGTCTTATTCAAAAAATTTCTCAGCTTTTTCAAAAAAAATTTTGGCAATACCTAAAAAACGATTTTTTAGTCTATAAAATTGATTTAAGAGACTTTATAGAAGTATAATCAAAAATTACATATTATTTTTCATACAAACTGAGTTATTTTACGTAGAATCCATATTTAATTTTTCCCCCTCCCCTAATGAAATACCATAAAAAATGAATGTTAAATCTAAAAAAAAAAAAATCATGTTTGTCTACGGTTTTCTGTAAAACCGAAAAAAAAACTGAACCGTAAGAACTTTCACTTAGGCAAGTTACAAAAATTATCTCAAAGTCTAAAGTTGATAAAAAAAAAAATAAAATCAAAAACATTTGTCTAATACCGGGCTAAAGAACTTTGAAAAAAATCTTGTATTTTGTAAGGATTTGATAAAACCTTTTATTCTTAATATTGAGATTTAATTATGTACACGACTAACGGCTATCAACAACAACAACAACAACAAAAACAGTTTGATAAAATCATGGATATGATATAAATCACAGCCAGCCGAGATTCCTTTCCATGCTAAATCATGGAATAATAAATGTGCACAGCCCACAATGCCAAGTCGTCATGATGCGATCATACATAGTTTTGCCAGCCATGATCGGAAGGATATCGAACGAGATATTAGTAAAGAGTAGTCACGATATGATAAGACGGTGGGTGTTCAGTGACGATTTGGAGACGATTGAAGAGAGGATGTCACACGGTTCATGGTCACCACCCTCCGACTAGAGGGGGGGGGATTCGTTAAACGAGAGTTTAATTGAGCGAGAGAGTGAAGTATGGTGAGTAAAGTGTAGTCGAATTGGAGCTTGGTAGAAGGGCGGTATAGATTTCCCAAAGAGGTTAAGGTTGGTGAAGGAACCGAGAGGAGTTGGAGTGTGGAAATCGACCTTGACCTAATGGAAGAATTACGTGGAAGCGTTTCTCGGTAATTTCGTCGCGAGGATGGATCATCCCGATTCCACGGGCTCTTCTACTTATGTTTAAGTGAATTTTTAATTGTTTCGTTTGATTAAAAATAAAATTATTATTTTGCGCATAATATGATAATGTGAATAGAACATGAGTATACAGCAAATTTATAGGAAGCAAAACTTAAAAAATGTTACGAGTTGCAAAAGATCGTATTTTTATCGATAAATTATTATACTTTCACGGGTCCGAAACAATTTTCCAGTGAATTTTTCAATTTTGTGAAAATGGACATTGTAGTATTGCAAACTTTGAATTTTAATGAATTATTAAAATAGAGTTTTACATTTCTAAACCCTACAAAAAATCAATCATTCTCGCGAATAAAGAAATGTTATTAAATTGTTAAAAATATACTCAATACAAAGCCGACAATAATGAAATTATTGTTTTCATTATTTTTACATAGGTACAGAATCGTTTTATCGAAAAAATGTTATTTATCGTTTATTTAAATGTTAACACGGGGCCACCAAGAGTATCCTACTCAGTGAACGACGAATAATACCCATAATGTGAAGTATTTCCCTTTTTTTTTTGGATTCTGAACGAAGTGAAGAAGCTAGTGTTTTTCCAATGATGTTTATTATTTTTTTTATTTATTTTTTTTTTTTCTGTGTACAACTGTTCGTATAAAAATACTTGTCCAAAAATTTCGATCAATAACCTTTTGAAACCGGATTTGCCTCTACATTGTACTTTAGAGAGTTCATTTTTTGAATTTCTCAATTCTTCAATTTATTTATTTTTTTTTTGAAAAAACTACCCTAAAATTTGACAAAAACGACTCGTTTCGACCATCATTTTATAATTCGAATTTTATGAAAATTTAAGCATAGATAGAAAATTATATAAAAAAGATTTTGGCGCAATCAAATTTTGAAAATTTGAAAAAAAAATAATGGATATTTTTCTAACATTTTTTTTCCTCATTTTTTTTTATATTATTAACTTCCTTCGTTCATAATCGTTTTATTGAATAAATAATTTATCTTTTCTTTAAAATTCAATCCACCCGTCAAGAGAATCCCACCTGTCGTGCGAAGGATGTCCGGCTTTTTCAATGTTTAATTTGAGTTTTCTTGGTACTGGAATAATTTTTTCTGAATACCTGATGAGATTGAACATTATTTGATATTTTTATTTTTTTAAATTTAATATTAAAAAAAAAAAAAAAAAAAAAGAAGAATTAATAATACAATATATTAAAATATATTATACAATACAATTTTTTAAATATTTTGAGTTTTTACAGTGAAATTTATGTTTTGCAAGAGATTATTCTAGCATTTTTGCATATTTGTTGAGCATAAATGTATGCGTATTTTAAGTTTTTTTAGAACTATAAGTCCTACTGATCGGGGACACTCGTGTTGCGGTGATCCCGTCTCGTGGCGTCAGGGTGATCCGAGAGTGCGAGGACGCTGCGTCGACGCAGCGGCCGTAACGCGCACGCATTTACGCTCGGCAAGAGCTAGTGGTGCGATACGGCGGCGGCGGCGCTAGTCTAGAAAGTTTTTAAATCCCGAATCCGAGCGTACGATTACGAGGATCACATTGACAACAACAATAATAATAATAATTCGACAACTTTATTGTAATAACAACGACATGGCCGCCGGACGATTAAAATTAACGACACGACCGGATTTGATAACAGGCCAGTGGGGTTGTACGGAACGCGTTCCTCCGAAATTATCAACTCCTGGAATTGAACTTTGCAACCGACTCGACCCGAACCCGTAACACCCTTTAAATGTTCATCGCCCGAAATCCTTATGGTTTTTTTTTTTTTTTTTTTTTTCAAGTATACACATAAGTCCTATAAAACCAATAACTCGGATAGAAAATTCGATCTAACCCGAAACTCCTCAAATAAATATTTTAATTTTAAAAATGATGCAATGTGTTAAGTTATTAGTATTTTTTTAGTAACAAATAGTATTTCGTTTTTGATTGTTTTCTTAAAAATAATTTTTGATATTAAAACGAATGGTTTTTTTTTTTGCTTTTAATTTTCTTGACACACTAAGAGCCCGACAAATTTATCAGAAATCTTTCAATATCACTAAAATTCGAAAACTTTAGGAAAAAAAAAACAATTTTTTAGATTCTGAACGAAGTGAAGAAGCTAATGTTTTTACAATAATTATCAATATTTACAATTTTTCGATTTTTTTTTTTTTGAAAAAATTACCCAAAATTTGAAAAAAAACAATTCGGAAACCATCATTTTTTTGATCTGAACTATATAGAAATTTAAACATAGATAGAAAATCATATAAGAAAGATTTTGGCGCAAGAAAATTTTGAAAATGTGACAAAAAATTTTTGGACATTTTTTCTAACATTTTTTTTCCTCGTTTATTTTTTATATTATTAACATTCTTCGTTCAGAATAATTGTTTTATTGAAGAAACGATTTATCGTTTCTTTAAAATTCAATACACCCGTCAAAAGAGTCCCACCCGACGTGCGAAGAACACACTTTTTTTTAATTTTAATTTATAAAATTGCTACTTTTCGTCTTTTTGCCGTTCGTTCGTCGGATGATTAAAAAAAAAAAAAAAAAAAAAAATGATAAGTTCGTGACGTTAAAGTCAATTTTATTCGACTACAAGACGTATTGACGCTTACGCAACGACGACGACGGATGCAGATGAGCTGTTTTCGTCTGTAAATAAACGATGACGTCATGGCACAAAGGGTGGGGGCAAGAGGTGGACGTGCGGTCGTAGGTCTTCTTCGCCTGTCAGGAGACGTGTGTGATGTTGATCGACGTTGTATCGATTTTTTACTATATTTTATTTTTAATAATTGCCGTGAAATTTAATGATAATAATTATAATAGAAAAACCGATCTATCCAGACAAATTGAAATCGTTATCTTTTAATGTTTGCATTCTATATTAGTAAATTACATCGTCTCTGACCGGTTGATGTTGATCTTGGTTTTTGTTTGAACACAATATTATTATTATTATCTTTGCTCTACGCCGGACGTGTGCGAGAGACGCAAATTAGTTGGCCGCAGAAAACCGAGTGGCCGGTTAGAGAAAATAGTCAATCCGCCCCCGCGCCGTAGGGGGAGGAAAAATTGATTCGCGTAATTGACGTCACCCACCGCCGCCGACGCCGCCCCACTTCACCCCGTCCCGTCTAGTCGCACAAATACCGCCCCAAACCGCGTCCGGCGAAAATTATACAAAAGTTATGAAATTCAATACCCTATAAATGGATATATTGTACGCACGATAACGTGACACGGACACGTTTTTTGATGGAGATGGTTATTCCTATTGGACAATTTTTGAAAATACGCCAAAACTAAGTGTGCAACATATTAAACCCCCCGGAGAAACTGCCCTGAAAAATGTTTCAGTATTTTGGAAAAAGAAGCGATAAGGATTTTGAAAACTGATTTGGTTTCAACAATCAAGTCATCATAAGATCGGTCAGGCTACTAATTAAATGAATATTTTTTTTATGACGTTTTTACAATGATGTTAATTTTTTTTTTCTGTGTACAACTTTTCGTATGGAAATACTTGTCCAAATGTTTCGATCAGCAATTTTTTGAAACCGGATTTGCCTCAATATGGTACTTTAGAGAGGTCATTTTTTGAATTTCTCAATTTTTCCTTTTTTTTTTTTTAGAAAAAACTATCCAAAATTTGACAAAAATGACTCGGAAACCATCATTTTTTGATCCGAACTATATGAAAATTTAAACATAGATAGAAAATAATATAAGAAAGATTTTGGCGCAAGAAAATTTCGGAAATGTGAAAAAAAAAAATGTTGGACATTTTTCCAACATTTTTTTTTCTCATTTGTGTTTTATATTATTAACTTACTTTCTTCGTTCAGAATCGTTTTATTGAAAAAATGATTTATCGTTTCTTTAAAATTTAATATACCGTTCAAGAGAATTCCACCCAACGTGCGAAGAACACCCCGAAGTACACACTTTTTTTTTTCCAAACACTGTATTACAATATTAAAAAAAAAAACAAAAATTTTTAAATAAGAAACCCTCGTGGGAAGTTCTACCCTGAGACCATTGGCGGATTTATAGTTATATATTTTGGGGACGTGGGAGCTCGACATTCTTATCCTACCTGTTAATAAGATTATTCGAGCATCGACTTATTTTTTTCCTATTTCGATGCAACTAAATATAACCCGTAGCTAGTGGCATGGTGACAATACTATTTTTGGGCGGTTCGTCCTAGTTTAAATTTGGGGTAGTGAGTGAGTATCGATAATGGCCGATAATCAACTTGTCAATAATAATATTCTACTCTTCTATTCAGATGCACAGAAATAAGAGGAATTTTCAAAATGGAAAGGTGGAGCGTAAAACGTACGAGAGGGGTGTGTTCTCAAGAACCGAATTCAACCCTACGCTATCGTGCTGTCACCACCGTCACTTTATAATATAATAATAAATAATATATGCACAAACAAAATACGTTAGTAAATCAATTCCAACCAAATTCGTATTTTCATTTAGATACGATTTTTGATTTGTTTTCCCAATACTTTTGTAGTAAAAATAATAATTAAAATCGAACCTAAAAGCGCAGCAAAACCGTTTCTGTAAATACATTTTATCGCGGTTCGAGCGTTTCGTAGAGGGAATAATAATATACTTTCACGGGTGATGGGGGGGGGGTTTTGCTCGGCTTTATCCGCCAAATCCACCCGCCTGATATTCGGTGTGGGGGGGGGGGTGGAAAAATCTTAAATGCGCCACCGCCACCACCAGAACCTTGCTATACACGTGCGTGTCAGACCGTAACGGTTTGAGTCGTGTAAAGTTTTTGAGAAACGCGGGGAGTGGGAGGGGAGGGCTGAGAAACGAAGAAGTTTGTGCGCGTCTCCGCGCTAGCGTATACGTTTTCCACGTCTTCTCACACCTCACACTCGGCTCGCCCCAAAACTTAAAACGCCATTGTACACACGTACAACACGACGTTCGTATACACATATTTATTTATATATATATATATATATATATATATATATATATATATATAGTTAGTGACTGGCCGTTTATTCAATGTTCGGCGAGACATGTGTTCGGGTACACCGAGAACTCTAAAACTACTACACACGTCACGTCTACCGAAACGTTTCCTCGAATATTGTATTACACTAGTGGTCCCCAACGCGTGGGTGCTACCGCCCTCTTGTGGGCATTTTAGATTCCGAACGAAGTGAAGAAGCTAGTGTTTTTACAATGATGTTTATTTTATTTATTTTTTTTTCTGTGTACAACTTTTCGTATGGGGAAATACTTGACCAAAAGTTTCGATCGATGATTTTTCGAAACCAAATTTGTCTCTAGATTGTACTTTAGAGAGGTCACTTTTTGAATTTCACAATTCTTCAATTTTTATTGAAAAAACTACCCAAAATTTGACAAAAACGACTGGGAAACCATCATTTTTTGATACGAACTAAATGAAAATTGAAACATAGATAGAAAATCACACGAGAAAGATTTTGGAGCAAGAAAATTTTGAAAATCTGAAAAAAAAAATTTTGGACATTTTTCTAACATTTATTTTTTATATTATTAACTTTCTTCGTTCAGAATCGTTTTATTGAAGAAATGATTTTCAATACACCCGT
The DNA here is from genome assembly GCA_025469315.1 of Stegophylla sp. TES_Ste_2020. Classification (NCBI taxonomy): domain Eukaryota; kingdom Metazoa; phylum Arthropoda; class Insecta; order Hemiptera; family Aphididae; genus Stegophylla; species Stegophylla sp. TES_Ste_2020. Next base: position 14,003 of record JAIPRM010002835.1, read on the forward strand.
CAAGAGAATCTCACCCGTCGTGCGAAGTATGTCCGGCTTTTTTTTTTATAATCACAAATCGTAGAAAAAAAGAATGTAATCAGTAGGGCAGAGGACTTGTAGCTCTAAAAGAAAACACTAAATATATGCAAGCACTTATGCACGAAATTTTTTTTTGCGATTTAATTTAAAAGTATTAATGCGATAAATGGGCTTTAAAATGAATCGAAACAATTTAGTCGATTTAAATATAATTTAAACCAATGCCCATACACTATTATGAATCTATTAATAAAATTAATTTTACAGAAAATGTATTATTATTGCTATATACGCAATCTCATCGAGCGTAGGAAGTACGTGTGTCCACTGACAGTCAAAAACAATATTACTACGAGACACAAAAATTAAAAGTAAATAAATCTTTATCTATAAATTTCGATTTAAGAATCGTTTGAAATAAAAACGTCGGTGTGGAAAAAATTGAAATAAGTTAAATAATGTGTCTCAAAAAGTTTAAAAAATTGAGTATATGCCCTGAAAACACCAAAAATACTCAAAAAATATGAATTTATATGCGAAATAAAATTTCAAAACTAGCTTTGTAAAAGCGTGAAAAGTATTTATTTCGTACTCTGCTACTTTTGGAACCAAGCAAAACAAATATGCAAATGCTACAAGTCCTCCTCTGCCCTAGCAATCAGTTTTCACAGAAAATGATGCCAACAAATGTAACAGAATATTGTAGAGTGTAGAGTACGAATATCGCATGTAGATTAGATAAATGTGAACAATGAGAGATTTAAGACTGATATCCATATTGTGAGGCCAGATCAGTCGACCTCAGAGTAAGTCATTAGCCGTATAGGTTAGGTTTTTGGTGTAATTGTTTTACACGAGTACAGTCACAAGTATAACATTACATTTCTAATAGAATTTTCTAAGTAAAACGTTGTCTAGTAGGTAGTGTTAAATACACTTTTCATTTCTATATACAAAAATGAAACAAGTTGTATCTGGTTTTTTTTTTTTTTTTTAAATTGCATTAGGTAATTTATAACGATGATAATCGTGGAAAAAAAAGATTAATATGAGATTTTCGGAAAAGTCAAATGGGCGCCGTTGAGTAAAAGGTTAGGAAACACTGTATTACGGTGAACTGAAGTCGGACAAAAAACGCGTACGGCCGCGTTTATTTTTATATTCGTGTAAATCGGTAGCGCTCAACTACCTCGACGCATGTGCATCGCTCCAGAAGAGTCCATACGAGCCGTGTGAGATTATTATTATAAATAACGACGACGGTCCACCCCACCGGACGTCGATGACATTCTTCAGCAAGTCACGGACGTGATTCGTTTCCAGCAACGTACGAATCGAAACGGTTGACTTTATTCTCGAGAATTTTCAGTTCTTTTTATTGGGAAAAAAAAAAACGTTTTTGATACATTTTTTTTTTCATTTACAATAAAATTCATATCAACAATAACACTGTATATGCGCTAAATACGATTTTATTTCTAAAATTAGGTTAGCATAGTTCTGCAAAAGTTTTGGAGAAACGTTTGTTCAATAATTATCAATTTACTAATTAATTAACGAATTAAAAAATAAAATATAATATTCGAATAATTTTAACATAATTGCCTCGTTAATTACGAATATTTTCAAAGATATTAAATTTGTTCTCGTCGTTACGGGTTATTAATTAGTTTTCATTAACGAGTACAATTTTTAGGGCGCTTTTATACAGTTGTATATTCGGCCATCGACGTCCGGTCTGTACGAGTGACTATGTTATAGTCCAAGGGTTCTCAACCTTTTGAGGTTCATGCCCCCTTTTATACTATTATACGGGGTCACGCCCCCCTTTCCATTGCTATAAGATTGAATTATAATATGTTATATATATATATATATATATATTATTATTACATCACATAAATTTAGGTATCATGACTTTAATTATTAATTTTGGGTATTAACATGAATATAATAGTTCAATATTACTCTTCAGATTATTATTGAAAATAGTATTGTTAGTTGTTACACAACGATGACCGATAATCGCATACCTACTTACAAAAAAAAAAATATATATATATATATATAGATAATCATAAACAACATTTTCATGTTCTGAGATGAAATGCGGTTTCATGTGAATATTTTCCCGCCTCCCCTGAAATTTTGTTATGCCTCCCTAGGGGGGGGGGGCACCCCCAGGTTGAGAACCCTTGTTGTAGTCGGTCATCGGTCATGTATTTACAATTTGAGTGACGGGAAAGTGTTAAATTACTAACCATCGCATAGTCTATGGGATATCTTTAGTCGTATTGTACTTACATAATAATTAAAACTATGGAATGAAAATAAACACAGTATACACGGCAAAATGTGGCAGTAATAATCGAGAGCGTATAACGACATAATATTGTATATTGTTATTGCATTATACAAATCGTCTATAGGAACTCGTGTCGAGAATGTAAATATCAGATATTAAATATTGTGTGTGCATAATATGATTATAATTATTGATTATACACTCACTACATTAATTTGTTGCACTACATATTATAGGGTAATCCGTTAAGCAAGTTCATTCCTTTTTTTTTTGCACTAAAAATTTTAAATTTACCACCTTAAGGATATCATGTGGAAATACCACTTGAAGAAAAAAAACATATTTTTTTTTTTAACTGCATAACAATTATTATGTTTGTGTAATTTTTTTTGTGAATTTTGATGTATTGGAATCTAAAGAGTAATTTTTAATTTATTCTAATTTAAGTATTACATATATCACAGTATTCTAATACTTGTATTAGAATAATGCAAAAAAAAAGACTGGTCTGAATATATTTCAAAACATCAGAATTTTGTTGATAAATTATCAAATTATCTAAAAAATAAAAAATTCGCTATTAAAAATGACGTTTTCATTAGAATTTTTTTTTTTTTTTTTTATCGCCACGTGATATCCTTAAGACGACATGAAAAATTGGAAGTCCAAAATTATGGACTTTCGCGATCGAGAAATAACGGACGAGTATGCTTAACGGATCACTCTGTATACCTTTTCCACATCTGTTTATTGGTGCAACTAGACGAGGTCTCTCGGAGAGCTCAAACCCGTACTTAGATTTATCCCCCCGGAATTTTTGTGTTATTGAAGCATAGATGTGTTTTTTTATCTATCTCTACTCGCACACATAATGTAACGGAAATTTTTAAGTGTTTGCTCATTCGTTAGAATCAACTCCTCGGAAATATCGTTCAAACAATTATTTTTCAAAATTTTCATCGGAACAGGTGGTCTTTGAGGAATTTTTTTTAAAAAAAAAAAAAAAAAAACGTTCTAGTTGCACCTTTTACCCCGTCCACCGGATGGGATCGTTCCCAAAAAGAGAACACTTGTTGGATGATATAGTGTAATTATATTATGACAACGATGTACACGCGGTATCAATAATCGTATCATTGTGTTGCTGTTGTATAATTATGCACGAATTTGTATATTATATAAAATATTTTAAATAAAATTTAATTATTATATTTATAATTATTAATTATTTTGTATAATAATATGTACTATGAGAAATAAAAATGCACGCGTGAACTCACCTCCGTAATTCGGTCTTACTCTTTTGTCGTAACTGCCGCTGAACGAGTCGAGTATGGCTGAAATATTCACGTCGCCGTACATACTACTGCTGAAACAAATCGATACAATCGTCACAGTTTATCTGACAAAAAACAGAAAAAAAAACGAAAAGGTCACCTGAAAAGCAAACGCGGGGAAAATTTTTGGGGAGGGGGCGAGTTGAAAATAAAATTAAAAACCGCTAATTTTTAAGAGAAGTATTTTCATAGGCGTATTTAGGTAGGGGCTTTGGGGCTTTAAAGGCTTTAAGCCCCCTCAAAACCACTCATAGCCCCCCAATTTTTTTTTAAATTTGTCCTAGGTTAATGTACTTTACGGGGGCTAAATAAATAAACATTTTAGCCCCCCCCCCAAATATTTTTTCCTAATTAAGTTAATGAGTATTTTATCGAATCGTTTGTCGTATATTTGAAGAAATAACAGATCGATTAATAATTTTTGAAGGTTTGAATCCCCAAATTCCCCTCCTCCCCCATTCGCCAGCCACTGACCGGCCACATCCCGTCCCACACGCGATATTCGAATAAAGACTCGTTGTCAAATAATATAACCAGTGGGGCTCAATTCAGTAATAAGTAATAATAAGTAGGGCTGTGAATTTAATGGCTGTGAACTAAAAAACCTTGAAAAATGCATCAAAAAGGTCAAAAAAAAAAAAAAAAATGCAATGAAATATGCACTTAAAAATCCAAAAAAATACAATATATAAAATGCCAAAAATTACAGTATAAAATGCACTTGAAATGGTTTTTAATTTAATTTTTATATGTATATTGGTATTATAGGATATTATATACATTATTAACATTAGTAGATTAAATTTTACATGCATAAAAATATGATTATTTAATAAAAAAAAATAATAAAATTGTTGATTGGATTTGAATTTTGTATAATGCTATTCACATGAAAAATTTTTAAATTTTTATTTTTTTTTATTTTTGATATATTATAATATATAACCTGTGTAAAACGAAAAAATGTTTTCGAAGGATGTTATTTGACGGAATTTAATTAAAAATACCGGAAAATGAACTAAAAAAGGAAAATATGACTTAAAATGGAAAAAAATGCAAAATAAAAGTTTCATACATGGATTCGTTGTTACATAATTAAAAAATTATGTACTTACAAAACTGTGTTTCTAAATCACCAAAAAAAAAAATGAATTTTCCTAAAAATTCACAGCCCTAATAATAAGCTATTATATATGATGATTATTTGTTTATCCAGTTATGTGTATAAATCGACGTTTCCGACGTTATTTGTTTGTTTTATTTTCCCCTCCTTTTTAACGCCCTTTATTTCCACGAACGCATTCACCCGCCCCACTGTGTAAAAAGTAAATAATAATTACAAGCGATTTGTTCATTCGGTAATCGATTTCTTCTTTTTTTTTTTTTTCCGACACAAAGAATATTATTATTGTAAAGAATTCCACGGTTAAACGTTAAGTACCTGTACATTATTATTACTCGTTCCATTGAAATGTCAAAAAGTTTCATTTTTCTGTAGTGTCTAATAATCGGAGATTACTTATGGACTGTGTGGTTTTATTTTTTTCGTTTCGTAAGATTATTATTATTATTCTATTTTTTTCTCTACATTTTATGAATTGAAAATTCAATGCGTCCTAAACGGTTGTGTGTTGGCACGGAAAAAGCGAAAAAAAAAAAGTAAATAAATGTAATAAAATGTAGTAATAAATGAATACTTTGTTTTTATAGGCGCTAAAAGCGAATTTTCACGTAAAATAACGATTTTCTTTCAATCAAAACTTTAATTTCTAATCTCGTAGAATTTTTTGTTTTTTTTTTTTTTTACTAAAAGATTTTCGACGTGTTTTTCTACTCGCTTTCAACCTGTTTTTATGGTCGACTTACTATATACTTTTTTTTTGCAAGCAAGCAAGCATTATATATAATTTCAGCTCCAATAGCTGTAAATAAAAACAAAAAAAAATTGCTGGACACACTTCGCGCCATGGTTACTTTTCATTTCTCTGATGAGACTTGGTGGGATGTGTGTTAAATTTTAAAGAATCGATTAATCTTTTCGACAATGAAATTCCACTGAGTGGAACTTCAGTTTATTAATTATTAGTATATAACTAACTTTTACCGAACTACGTAGTTTTATAGCCCTCTATCAATTGATAACAGGAAAAAATGTATTATGAAAAAAAACTTATAAAAACATAAATTTTAATATAATAAACATTTTCTTCCACCGAAATGTTTTTCATATCGTAATGAAATTTTTATAAAGTGTGGATTAAAAAAAAAATATATATATATATATATATTTTTTTTTAAGGCGTTTTATCAAATTTCTAGTAGTTTTTCCAAATTTTGGAAAAACTGTTAGGATTAATTTCGAAAAATAACCTCTTAAAAATTTTAGACAAATATTTTTCGCATGAGGAAACGTGCACACAAAAAAAAAAATTCAAGAATACATCTTTGTAAAAACACAAGCTTCTATGTTTAGAATTTCTATATTTTCTGCCATTTTTTTTTTTTTTTTTTTGTTCGAATTGCAAACAATTTTATACAAGCTTATCTGAGGACTGTACAGGTCTACACTCGTGTTAACATTTTTTTACTAATATCAGTTCAGTCGATTTTTGTTTTTAAAAAAGGAGGTTTTAATTTCGAAATACAGAAATCGTTTGCAGAATGTATTTTACTGGTGGTGTATCTGCGTGTATTATATAATGCGATAAACGTAGAGCGTTTGGATGTAGTGCAAAATGTATTGGGGAAAAAACACCCGATAAACGGGCGAGATCGTGTAAATTAAATCGTGCCGAACGTCACGAGGGAATTTAAACGGAAAACACGCAGAGTTTCGAATTGAATATTACATACAACAGCGTGAGACAATAATATGGTGGTGGTGGTGGTGGTCAATGTTCCAAAGTATCGCGTGTTGTAGTAAACACAAACGATATTATATAATTTGGAATTCGTAAAATAGAAAACGGAGATTAATCCTGCGAACGTTTTTGAGATTTCGCCAAGATCGGAGAGACACTATGGTAACACGGGTGACTGATATAAATTTCTAGGGCTAGGGACTTATAGGAGTTAGCGTGTGTTTTCAAAAATCATTCAAAACATAACTAAGTAATATAGAAATATGCGTTTCATAACACCAGGAGTTGCATTATACAGTACTCTTTAATTTGCATATTTTGCATACTTAACTCCATAAGTGCATATTTCGCATAATTTTCAGTGTTTAATTTGAGTTTTCTTGGTACTGGACATTTTTTTTTTTTTTTTTGCCGAATACCTGATGAGATTGAATGTTATTTGATATTTTTATTTGTTTAAATGTGTAAGCTTAAAAAGAATAAAGATTGAAAAAAAAAGAAAAAGAAATTTCATAAATAATTGGAAGAAGAATTAATAGATACATATTAAAATACAATTATAGAATATAATTTTTAAATGTTTTGAGATTTTACAGTAAAATTAATGTTTTTTTTTTTTATAAGAGATTATTTTAGCCTTTTTGCATAATATTTTTAGAGCATATTTGTTTATAATATTGTTCTAGTATTTTGTGAAATGAATTTAAAATACACCACTCTATTATCTGTTAACCTTAAATACAATACAATGTTCAGTTTTTATAGCTTATTAGAGAAAATTCGATAAGAACATATTTAGATGTACTACGATCTGGAACCGGATACGAAAGAACAAGTTCTAAAACCGTTCCTGAAGATATTTTAGAAAACGGATCGCTTTCTGAAAACTATATTCATTCATTGAATCCAAACCCATTAAACTAAAATCAAAATAATAATAATATGAAAAAACACGAATTGGGTGACGATTGAAATCACAATTAATTGTCACGGTAAAGGTATGTAAATTAAAAGTTGAATATTAACAAGATATTTAGGGTTATAATGGTCCTCTTCGGGACACCAAAATGTCTCGTTTTTCAAAAAATTACCAATACATCCCTTTGAATCTTAGGATATCAATGAATATTATAAAAGATATTCATTCTTCTAAGTTCTGATAAATATGATAGACCTGCATGATCAGGAAATTCAACAGTCAACTAATTTTGGAAAGTTAAAATATATATTATATACTCGTATTTTTATAAAATCAATGTAATATTTGTTTTATAATTTCATTCCTATTGGCTAATGGCTATTGCCTAAAGAATACAAAGTCATTTTTTTAATTTTTTTTCGTTATTTTATCAAGTTTAAAAATGTTATATTTATACTTTATTTAGTGTACGTTCTTATATTAACATATCCTGTTGAAATATTATTCAAAAATTATAAAACTTAAATATAGAAATTGACTAAAAACATTTTCATTTAAAAAAGAATCAACTATTTGATGGGGGGGGGTTTGTTTGTCCCGTATTTTTAATTTTGAAATCTGGCGACTCTATAAAGATATATACAATTTTTTGGTAATAATTCTTTGATATCCAATAATCGCAACCAAAATTCTTAAAAACTATTCGATAACCGAGATTAGGAGCGACTAATATTGTACTCATTAGGTTCCCGTGTCGTTCATTTCGACGAGTAGGAGAGGGGGGGTGGGGGAAACGTTCGCTTATTAATGATGACGCGAGTTGTGTACTTAATGTACACATCGTTTTTGTGTATAATTTATATGAATCGCGTTTTTGTTTTTCAATATTCGAATTACGTGTACACACACACACACACACACACACACACACACACACACACACACACACACACACAATACGACAGTTACGTATATTGTTGTTTATTTTGTGGCGTGGAAACAAACGACCCGTCAATGTGAAGTGCGCGTTGTATTGTTCAAACAGCGTTTATTGTAAGAGTTTGAATTCTCGAACGTTTTTATGACGGTGGTGGTTGGAAATTTATTAGTTCAATAATATTCTTGTTATTACACGAGTAGTAGTAGTACAACGCACGAGGACGACGACAAATCGTTTTTATATTTATTTATACGCTCCGTCGTCGTCGTAGTAGTGGTTTTTTTTTTTTTTTTTTTTTACAACGCATTGGCTTCTCCTCGTCGGCACGGCCATTTTTTTTGAGAAAACGACACCGGTGTTTGCCGTCTCGATTCATACCCACTTAGATATTCATACCGGTGGCAAGATCATATAATATCCTAAAAGACTATGTCCAAACAAGTTTTGTTACAGCGTTTTAAAAAATAAAAGAAATCACCTCGGAATCAAAATTCAAACAGGTTATACTTCGATAATCTCCAATTTTTTTTTTTTTTTCTGAAATTTGAGAAAAATAAAGACTGGGCGTGGGACGTGTCTTCGAGAAAACAGGATAAAACTTAATTTTTGCGTATCCCATTACTAAAATCGTAAGGTTTATATAGTATCAGTTTTCAAAACCAAAACCAAAATATTTTAGTTTGAGTAATTAAAATCCATTATCGGGGGTAGATAACCGATTAGCGCGTAATTAGAGGACTTGTAGCTCTAAAAAAAAAAAAAAAAAAACACTAAATATTGAAATAAGTCAAATATGTCTAATCAAAAAGTTTAAAAAATAGAGTATAAAAGTATAAAATATGCCCTAAAAACCAAAAATACTCAAAATACGCATTTGTATGCAGAGCAAAATTTCAAAACTAGCTTTGTAAAAACGTAAAAAGTATCTCTGCTACTTTTGTAACTAAGCAAAACAAAAATATGCAAATGCTACAAGTCCTCTGCCCCCTAGTCATCACGATACGACTACGTGTCCCGTACGCTTACAGATAATATTATTGTGTTATCACAGTACTCCTTCGTGTATGTTTTGGGTTTTTTTTTTTAAAAAATTTGATTTAAAAAACGGCGTATTATGTATGTAATATAAAACGAGAGATGACTCTCGGAATTCCTCGGCGTGTTGTAATGTAATTTTATAAAAAAAAAATACGAACTCGCGCCAAAACGAAAAACAACCCGTATTGCGATTACGTTTTTTTTTTTTTTAGGGGTGTGTGGAGTTAGGGGGTGGAGGGTGAAACCGACGAAAGTCTATACTTGATGTTATTTGTACGCCCGGGTGTACACTATGTACACGTATATCGTATACACTACAAAGTATTACATAAGTTAAAAAACTATGTAATATTTATATACATATATATATATATATATACAAATATTTATACTTAAGCTCACGAGACAAAAATATATTATGAATGCGAAAAAATATGTACGCGGTGGCGTCTGTCGGAGCGCATCGTCCGTCTGGAGGTTTAGTATGGAAACCCGCTTGTATTGACGCACGACAGGGTATTGTACGTAGGGGAAAAAGGTGGGGATGCGGTGCGCTCTCGAAATCGTTGCTCCGAACCGGGGCAAGTGTCGCGCGTCTCCGGGAGAAAGTAATATCGATAACGTTTTTCATTTTATTGTACCCACGCGGTCGTACGATATTATATTGTGTCCCGGTTTTTTTTTTTTCTCTTAACATTTTTTTTCTGTAAAAACGACCGTTTGAAATCTTATTTTCCGTTTAAAGCGACAAACGAATTCCCCCGGTTCCGATTCGGGTTCTCGAACGGGGAAGAAGTTTAATTGCGGTGAAAAAAAAAAAAAAAAAAACACCCGGAAATTAAAATAACACGTACAACGATTCAGTTAATTAATTAATTAATTAATTAATTTTTTTTTTTTTTAAATTACGTACAACAGCGTAACGAAGTGGCGTAGAGGGATTTCAACCTTCGTTAAGTGATCGCGTTGCTTCATATTTCGATAATCTACCGTTGTGATTGAAAATAAATCATGATTTCACATAAAATACTATTTATACTCAAATTCTAAGTTTAAACAATTATAAAAAAAAAAGGTGATTGACGAAAAAAATGTTCATGTTCATTACACATACATGTGTAAGTGGTTATATAATAGTTCAAAATTTAATTAAATGAAAATTTACAAAAATCAAGGTAATTTCAAAACTCTCTTTACTCATCCCAAGAGTGGTCAATGTTTTTTTTGAAAATCCTTTCTTGCATGTAGTATTGATGTTATGTATCTAGTTTTATTAGTTTTGGAATTATGTCTAAATTATTACTGAATTCGATTATACGATTAATCTCGTTTATGGCATATTTTGCCGTTGTTTCTCAATTTTTCGGTAGTTTTTCTTTGTTTTTAGAAAAAGTATTCAGAATTTCGAAAAACTACCGCTAAAATAAGAAACTTTTGGACTAGTAATATTTCTACACAAAAATATCATTATAAAAGTACTAGCTTTCTAAGTTTCTTAAACAATTATTTAAATTTGGACTTAAAATGAGATGTTGAAATTAAAAAAAAAATGTTATTTTTGTTGTGCAAGCGCAAACCGAAAATGCTAAAATTTTGAAAATTAACCTACAATGATGTTTCAGCTACCTCACCTGCAGTTATCCTAAAAAAGTCTAATTTCGATCAAAAGTCATTCTGCTGAATTACCGTTTTTTCGAATTGTTGAAAAATTCTTAGTTATATAAATTGCATTTTTAAGCCGTTGTCATTTTGGCAATTTTAATTTTAAAATATAATATATTCATATTTCATATATATATATATATCAAAGAAAATTAGTTCTATCCAAATCTGGAGTTCCTATTTTTAAAAAAATGCAAGTTTTTTCACGCATATATAGAGTTAACGATTTGAAAATCATCTCGAAATTTGTATTTTAGTATTTCCTAGGTACTCCCACCACTGCAGTCCAAGGTCACTGAACGGATGTGTTTCACGTTACCACCATTTGAGTGAAAAGCTCCGTACATAATACGCTGCAATTGATTAAATTTACGTCTATATCGTTAAAACAACAGAATTTTAAAATAAAAATATCATAAGACTAACGTTTTTCCAGAGAAAAAAAAAAAAAAAAAAAAAAATGATTTCTGATATACGGTGGTTTTAAAATATGACAAATCTTTGAACTCTCTGTGTTCTAAAATAATTCGTAACTTTGTAACGCTTGCCCTACATTCGCGTTGTCTATACAACGGGGGTGGGTCGAACAATCGATTTTTCTATTATCCGACTTTAATAGGGTTCGAAACTCGAATATATTTGCATCGCACGCTAAGACCATACGCGTCTTTTTCGTAAAACAATTCCAAAATCACGCGATACACACAAAAGTGATACAAGCATCCGCGTGTAACTCAATCGGAAACACCACATTTATCACTGACATTATATCAGCCTGGACGTTAATTTCAAGAACATGTCCCGTTTGCGTCAAAAAAAAAAAAAAAAACCTTTTTAAAAATGCGTAGGCCCTGCGTCGAATTTTTACTTGCTCTCTTTTGCAACGCTTATTACTAGGGCTGTGAATTTGTGTAGAAAAGTGCATTTTTATTCTTTTGGTGAAACACAGCTTTGTAAGTACATAATTTGAATTATATTATAATAACGAATCCATATATGAAACTTTTATTTTGCATTTTTAAGTCATATTTTCCTTTTTTAGTTCATTTCCCGGTATTTTTTAATTAAATTCCGTCAAATAACATCTTTTGTAAACCTTTTTTTGTTTTACACAGGCTGTATGTACGTCAAATTAAAAGAAAAAAAAAAATGTAAATGTTTCAGATGAATAGCATTATACAAAATTCAAATTCAACCAACAATTTTATTTTTTTATTATTTAATAAACATATTTTTAAGCATGTAAAATTTAATCTATTAATTTAGTAATGTATATTATAATATCCTATATAATATAAATATAAATATGAACGTTAAATTAAAAACTATTTTAAGTGCATTTTATACTGTAATTTTTGGCATTTTATATTACTTTTTTTTTGCATATTTCATTGCATTTTTTTGAAATTATTTAATGCATTTTTCAAGGGTTATTATAAATAAGGTTTTATAATAAGTGGTGAGAAAAAGCAGGTAAATTTTGGCGCAAACGGGCTATGAGTGAAAATGAACCTTTTTTTATTTGTCGTTATAAACAAATAGTGAAAGCGGGTGATTCCCAATTTCAACTGGGTTTGAGACAATTGATCAAAAGACGACTGAACAGTAAAAATCCCGAATCATCACCTATTAACCGGTGAACTCGGAGCTTAACGATTGTTTTTGTGCAAATATCAATTATTATTCCGTCCGTCAAGTGACTAAAATGTAACTTTAATTCAAAAAAGTTACACTTAGTGCGTTAAGTTCAAAAATATGGTGTTTTTCCGTTCCCGGAAATTCGATAATTTTTTTTTTTCATTTTAATTTCGTCGATTGACATGAAAACACCTGAGTTTTAAAAATGTTTTGACCCATTATATTACAATTTGGATTTTTGACTCCAATCACCTTTTCATTCAGATTCCAAAATAGGGGTTGGAGAATTTGTCTATAGAAGAATTTGAATTTTTATGAGCATTATTATTCATTTGAAACTAAGATTACATTTTACAACAGTCAACTGCTAAGTTCCTCTAAGGTTGACCTAAAAACATTGGTCGAATTTAAACGTGGAAAAAACGCGTGTCACAGTTACAATATTGTTTCATTATTTCGAGACATTTATACACGGAAAAACGACCACATTTTTCTTTATGAAAATTAAAATTAGGATTTATTATTTTTTTATTTTTTTTTTTTTTGGTCGTATAAGCAACAATAAAAATCGTAAAATTATTGTTTCGTTTTATATAATTTGTAGGAGGCTTGAATAAAAAAAAAAAAACTTTGGGAATCATTGATCTATAAGGTTTTTTATTAAGGGAATTCTTATATTTATTTCTCAAAACAAATATTTTTTTACAATAACTTTATAATAATGGGGGTTTGCTCACCTCCTTAAAGGCAAAGCTCTAGTAGGGAGTTTTTAGAAAAAAAAATTAAATGTAAACATACTACAATTATCCTGCAGTTGTCTAGTAGTTAACAAAGCCATAAAACGGAAACGGGGGAAAAAAATGAACAGAGGAAAAGAAAATATTACAATGACTGCACAATGAAACTGATTACTAATCGATAAACAACTTGAACAGCAAATAAAGCTTTTATTATTTTAATTTTATTCATATTTCTGAATCGGTTAAAATTATCGATATTTAAACGGGAGATTGTAAACCTCCCTCAATGAAATGTTGTAAATTCCCCTTAAAAATTATTTTGCTACTGTATTACTTTGATGTAAACTCCCTTTAAAAAAGTTATTCGATTTTTATCAATTCCGAAACAATTAGCGTTTGGCTTGACAAGTAGTGGTTAACATAAATAATGATCGATTTTTCCTTGTGGAATTAAAATCGAATTTTGATATCGATCGATAAATTATTAAAACAGATATGTTCAATGTCTGATATCAATGCTTATACGTACGTATTATGGTATGACATTATCGTATAAATATTAACATTACACTTCAGGTATTATTCGATAGGATTAAATCTATATCTAATATTGTAATACAATTTTCTGGTTGTTAGATTTGATGAGCGAATTGATGGATTTTAAACACTTCTCGGGTCTAATATAATAACTTAATGGTTACTATAATATAAAATAATTATGGCTATAATTTCTAATAGTAATTGAATACATTTTTAGTGTTTATAAAAAAAAAGAAAGATAAGAATTTTAATTTTCAGGGAAATGTACCTAAATTTAGAGGAGTTTACATATGCCCATTTAAACATTTTGAAGAGATTATATTATTATGAAATGGAATGTAACCGAAATCACATTTATCGTTATATCAAAGTCGACAATATTATTATCGTGGTGCGAATGAAATGAAAAATTGTTTACACATTTACATTTTAATATAATTTTACACGATTTTCGTGTAAAAAAAAAATAAAAAAGCCGGACATACTTCGCACGATGGGTGTACTTCGCACGATGGGGTTTTCTTCGCTCCTTGGGTGGTACGCTCTTGGTGGGTGTAT
>JAIPRM010002836.1:0-28561 GCA_025469315.1 Stegophylla sp. TES_Ste_2020
TATGTCAAAAAGTAATTTTCAATTTTACGGAAATTGCAGTAATTGCATATTTTGCCGTTTTTTGAAAATTTTTTTTCAGTTTTTTCGCATTATTAAAAAAAATATTGAGAAATTTGAAAAATGACCTTTCAAAAGTACCAACTAGATCCGATTTTGGATCTAAAAAGTTACTGATCGAAACTTTTGGACCAGTGGTTCTATACGAAAAAGTGTTTACAGAGAAGAAAAAAAAAAATAAACATCATTGTAAAAACATAAGCTTCTTCACTACGTTCAGAATCTAAACATGATTTTTTCATAACAGAAGTTTTGATAGGGTTTTAAATTGTACGAAGAAAAAAAATTCAAGTTTACGCGTTAGTTATACATGTTTAATTTTTAATGAGTAAATCTCTGTGGAACACCCTGTTATCCTTGTAGTATTTAGTCTACTACCATATTGTATACCTTAGTTAGTAACTAGAAATATATTTTCTTAATTATTGGAAGTTGGACTTGTTTTATTTAATAGATAAGTACCTATGAATTACGAATAAAATGATCGTTAAAACATAATGACGTACGTATATTTTCTGAGATTCTGAGTGGAACAAAGAAGTTGGTGTTTTTACAATGATGATTTTTTATTTTTTTCACGTGTACACGTTTTTGTATAGAAATACTTGTCCGACCAACTTTTTGAATCACAATAATTCGCCTCGGTACTTTTGAGGGGTCAATTGACATAAATTTTTTTTTAAATGAACCTTTCTTTTTTTACTATCACCCGAAAAATTATCTTTAAAATAATATGACTCAAGATTTTTCGTTGATATTTCGTTGATCCGTTCCTACGTTCCGCATGAGGAAACATCTTTACAAGCTACTGGTTAGGTCAGGTTCAAAAATAGGTAACGTATAAAATGTCACTTTTAATTGAACTCCAGCAAAATTACAAGTAAGAAATTTATCAATTCACTAAACAATACGATTTAACAATTTACAATGACTCATGTCATTTAAAACATTACATAATAAATTATTTGAAAACAAATAACATTATTGCTATTTATTATATTATATTAAACAATAAAGGTGATACTGAACACGTACACCAACGTGTTGCATATTTAAAACTCCTGTATATATATATATATATATATATATTGTACAGCTGATAATTTACTTTTAACGCATTATGAGTATATCTCGATTGTCGACTTAAACTTCTTGAAACCTTGGAATATTGCGATTTCAAAGAGTGTAATAAAGTAATAAGCATAACATCGCGGTTAATGGCCCACGTAACATATTGTGGTTAGACATAATACGTATAATTATGCTGTATTTAAACTTTAAACCAATATTATAACACGGTTGATTTATGAACAAAGTATATTATTTTACTCAAAGAATAACGATAGAAGTAAACATAGACACAATTAGTGTCAAATTGCTGAGGAGGTCAACATTTTAATCAAAACTATCCTCTTCATCCACATAATAAACAAAAAAATAAATATTTTCATAGGTATTATTCTTGAGTAAATAAATAAATAATATCATGTTTACCACTAAATTATTTACTGTTATGGGGTGTTCAAAATGATTTCTCTAATAGAAGAATGAACGTGCAATGTTATTATTGGGAACAAGTTTTAAAAGCATTTTGAAAATATTTTATTTGTTACAGTGAGTAAAAATAAATTTGAAAGAACACTTTTTCTTCAAATAGAAAAAAAAAAAAAAAAAAACTGGTCCTAATATATTGGTAATTACATTTATTTAATTTTATATAAATCTCAATAGTATTAAAATATAAGAAATAATATTCTTGAATTATTACAATATCTTACAATGTTTATACTAAAATATTTCATATCGTTGTACCATTACAATAATATAAAAAGTGATTTTTAAAATATATATTAGTAATCAGTATTAAATAATAACCTTCAACGTGTCTATCTTACCATATACCTAGGTCTCAAATGTCAAATTACTTGTACTGTACATACTTATACATAATATAGTAATTTGAAAAAAAAAAGTAAGTTAAATATTTTTTACATTAATAAATTAACATTTTCGTTTATAAGAGTCATTAAATGTTGGACACCCCCCTAGAAATCACCCAAAATACGCCACTGCAAGTATAAAATAACTGCAAGCATGTTAGATATTTAAGTAATTGAACAATAATTATTGTTTTATGTTTTCAAGGTTTAATTATTAATCGTAAATACCTATTATAGCGTAATATTTTATACTCGACTGAGAAAACACATTGAAATCGAGTAATAATTATCAATCAAGTCTTAGACAGAGAGTAAACGAATTTATGTCCTAAAATAAGTAATTCATATTCTCGCGATTACGCACTTTATCGCACTTTATCGCACAAGTTATTTCAATATATATTTACGAAACTCGTATAAGAAGCTACTTCTGTGAATTACATAATAACTACATTGTAATCTGTGATAATGTCATTTAACATTTTAGGTGTTGTGTTTCATAGACGACGTGTACAATATTATTAATTATTAATTAAGTATTAAACGTTCAGAATAATTTGGTAGATCATTAATTTTAATTATTTTGGATTGAAATCAGGAAGTGTCATATTGTCAACTGCAAACAGGTAGCTTATATGATCAAAATTTGAATGTTTTATTCTAACAATACATTTTATTATTTCAACTTTTCACAAGGGAATCCGTCGAAGGGGGGGGGCAGAGGGGGCGTTACCCTCCCTAAACCCAATCTTTTCCTCCTCTAAGAATATAAAAAATATTAGAAAGGCTTTTAGGAGGTAGGTATGTTTTTTCAGCGGTTCTCAGTCTTTTTGAGACTGCGACCCCCTGCAATGTTCATCATTTGATTATCTGAATAAACTCAAATTTAAGTTTTATTTTTAATACTTAGTATTATTCGTTTCGTATTTATAAAATAAATTTATTATTGTAAATTCCTACGTAAATTTCCAAAATATTCTATTATTTATGGAAAATTACAGTTGTGTTCATTTAATGAGGAGATATCACTGTAAATAAATTAAAAATTGCATAAATATTGTTTTATATATAATGCCCCCCCCCTAAAATTGATTTACCCCAACTGAAAATTTGGTCTGACTACGGGCCTGGGTTACAATACATTCCCGCGTTGCACAACAAGTGGATTATCAAGCGAAAATATACCCATGTTGCACAGTAAGTGAATTATCAAGCGGAAATGTCCCCACGTTGCATAGCAAGCTGAGGGTTTATATCGATTTGAATAGAGTGCGAGTATTGTGACAGGAGCTTGCGAAGCAAACGAGAAGAGTTTTGCGAAGTGAGCGAAGCGAAGCGAGCTGAGTAAAGCTCATTGATATAAATAGTGCGAAGCGAAATTGCTTTTTTCATCAAAAATAGTCTCGCGGCCAAACAGTGATAAATATTAGTATGAATGAGTAGGATTAGTATAAACGCGAGTGATACGATACGCAAGTACAAAAATATCGTCCTACAAGTTAAGTTCCTAAAAATAAGGGGGGGGGAATCCATATTCATAAAAAGGGTCCCTAAATAGACAAGGGTCTTCCTGGCAAATGTCAGTACATGGTATAGGCCAGTGCGACCCAGTTTATTTCCACCCCATTGTTCATAACATTTTAACTAACACATAATAAAGATAAAACATAAAAAATAAAATAATTTATTAAATTTAAATTAATTTAATTCAACTGATTACTGAATTTAAAAAAATTAAGTATAACAGTAAGGTTTTATAAGATTGCCAGCATTACTCGATGCACGATACTCAGATTACGACCATTAATTCCTTACAACAGTTACAACTCAATTGGAAAAGTAGTGGACTCACTGTATATTACATATTATACATATAATATGTAAATATATTTATTCGTTTGGGTAGAATAGTGTTGTCATATTGTCGGACACCCGATAGTTGGAGGAAAGCAAAAAAAGTCATTTTTATTAGTACTTATTATTATTAGAAATTTCATTAACATTACTTACACATTATATATCCAAAGTCTCAAAGGTGAAAATTTATTACTATTCATTTTATTAAATACTTAATATTTATTATAATTTATAAGCAATACAATTGATTAATTTCGATCTCCCCACTATCATGAGTTTACGTGTTATTAAATGAAACAGATTCCTATAATATACATTACATAATATTTGGACTGGAGTTTCACATGTCACTTTGTGTTCGTCACAGTGGTGAAGTGTTGTCGCCACACATATTTTCCACACGGCCGGTTAGTGTCACTATAGAACAGACACTGGCAAAACGGTGGCCGAAATAAATTTTCTTTCTGTATTGTCTGTACTGCAGAAATTTTGCACCTTGAGCATGATAATATTTTCCACCCCCTATGGAGGTTAGGTTTCTCCCAGTGCGTTTGTCTTCATTACCTCTCCCTCAATGTGACCTTGTGATTTTTTTTCGGGGAATAAAAATAGTTAACTACATTTAATTAAAAATTTTTTTATAATCATATTGTCACTAGGTGCATTCATTATTATTATTTAAACATTTAACTGAATATTTTTAATAAATTTGAATAAGAAGGTATCATATTGTCACTGTTGCATTCACCTTTTTTGTATTTGCCTTTTTGACATATGACCATATAATATAATGTATATAATAAAATGCTAAGTATAGCATTTAAAGCTGAATTCTGATTCAAAAAGTTGGTGGTCCAAACTTTTGGATAAATATTTCTATACAAAATAGTGTTCACATTATATATTAATTATACATTAAGTATTATAATCTTCAAAATATATATTATACTATTATAATTTGTCACTGATGTCATTTATAGTATTATAGAACTTATTATAGCTTAAGCTTAAACTAAACTATTAAATGCCTATTATTATACTTATCCCAACCAATTTGATTCCAATAAAAGACCATAAACAATTATAATATAAATTGTTGTGGAAATTTCAAGTTAATGTAAAGATAATTAAAATAAAAACTGTACTTTTGACTATTGACATGCATACCTAAAATTAACTTCTTTTATTATTTTCCTTTTTATATTGTAAATTAACTATTCAAGGTACAATTATTCTGAAATTATTCACAGATCTTCTCTTATCTAATGTGATAATAACTAAATCCGTTTTCAGTTTTGGAGATCTGCGTCGTTAAAATAAAATCAAACTAAAATTGACCAATTATTTAACGGTTAAAAGTGAATTGTGTATTTATAATTAAATTTTTTTATGAAGTTTCGATTAAAAAAAGATAGTTTCCAAATCTTTTTTATCAAATTTTGAGTTGATTTTTAGAAATGTTGAGAGAATTACTTTCGAAAAATTACTTCTCAAAAGTATCAACTAAAGGCGAATCGTGTTTAAATAAATTAAGAGCACATCATCTGTTTACTCACCGAAACTCACCATTCTAAACAAAAAAAAAAAATGTGTCCCAAATGAATGAAAAACCACATTTAATAACAATTTTCAAAGTATACTTTGATCATAAACGTGAGTAAATTTATAAATAGTACCTAACCATAATTATCGTTGAATAGATCGTTACTCACATTAAGATAAAATAATCTAAGGAATCTAATAAGGAATTTTAATAATTCCTTATTAAAATCATAATTTTGTTTCAAAACTGAATTAAAATGATAGAATATGTGTTGATTTGTTTAAATAGTTAACCAAAATTATACCATTTACGAGAAATTTGAGTTGAAAATTTGGTAGAAATAATGTAAATTACTTTTACTCATGACAGTACACATAATTTTTAAGAAGAAATCATACGAAATCACATATCAATTTGTAAAACCGTAAGTAAACCATTGAAAAATTCTATAAATACAAATTGTTTAAATCGAAACTTTAACTCATTCTGAATTAGTCAATTTTTAAGATAGAGCAAGACTTTAAAGGTCAAAGTTGCTTAAAATAATTCACATAATTTAAATTTGAACTCAAAAATGGTTTTGCGATATAATGATAAAAAAATAAACAAAATTGGGCGCCGCCTATTACCAATGACTTTACTTATCATCACAGTCATCTTTTTTGGTCTATTTTGTTCAGTTTAAATCACGTGACATTATATTACATATGAGTTTATATTGTTTATAATAAACCAAGGTTTGTAAAAAAATTGCAATGAGAAGGCCGTATGTTCCTATGGGTTTAATTTCATGTGTTAATATGCTTTCCGGACTGTTTGTCATAGCGCGTGGAGTTTTCAGTGATTTTGGTGGAAATGGTCACCGTGATCAAGGGAACGACTCGCTCCGCTCCACAAATCGAAAATATTCGTCGATAAATGAATTATCCCAAAATGTTCAATCGTCAAAAAATTTTAAAATTAAACATTTTGTTACATGACTCAAATTTTGTGTTAAGAAAGCTATATTCGGTTTATAATATTGGTATTAACATCACTAGGTGTTTTATTATTTTTCAAGTAACACAAACTGCTACCCACCACAGTTTAAGATGTATCCCAGAACTGAATCGTTTATGAACATATTTTATAATAATTTATTTCTAAGATGCAATCGGGTATGGTTACAAGGGCCCAGTTGATAGCCTGCTGCCACGGGTATAATGAGTATGCTTGTATCATGGCTAAGTAACTATAAGTATGATCGCAATTTAGTGATACGCAGGTGTCATGGCCGCCACTGGCAGTGCATATTATTATCACTCTATTTTATCAGTTATGAAAACAACAATTTTAAATTCTTCAATAGGTCTGGTCACGATTTAAGGTATATCTCAAATCGTGGGTCTGGTACATCCATGGTTATGGTATAATATATCACTGCCAGCTGAGATTTCTTTCCATGCTAAATCACGGGATAATAATATGTGCGCAGCCATAGATTAAATACATAGACCTTATACTATAATAATAGACAGGAAATGTGTGTTCGGAGAGCGTAGCAATATAGAGGGCGATCGTTCTTTACTCGTTTACTCGTACGGTACCGTACATTGAGCGGCGGCACATAAATTACGGTATGGAGATATTGGCATACAAAACAATACAATCATTACAATCGCGATCGTGTTATCAGCAGACTAATATTTGAATATCACTACAATGAACTTACTGAATGAACATAATATTTTCATTTTTCTGTAAATTATTATTTTTTTGAGTAACTATTAAGTATGGGTTTTAAATGCGTAGTTCCAAATTGTGGCATAACTTATAAGGTCTATGGTTGGATACAATAATTTTATCGCGCGTACGGTATGCGTTTAGTTTAATCTACAATAATTATTGTAAATATGCACGCCTGTCGTCAAGTCGGGCTACATCACTGCGACATGTTTCCACGCTTCTCATAATGCTGTTGTTATAAACAGTTCTTGTCTATTAGTACAGGGATTCTCAAAGTTTTATGAACACTGTACCCCTTTTTACAGATACATTTTTTTGGGTACCCCTTCTTAGTTACTAAACTAAAATCTGTTTAAAAAATCTTTTAAGTCTTACATACATTTTTATTCCATTGAGATTAATTTATTAAAAACTGATCCACAAAAAATTTTAAAAACTAATATCGCTTATTTTCAAAGAAATAAGTGAGAAAGATACTTCTATTTTAATTTAAAGGTTTGTTGGCCAGACTCGTACCGCTTAAAAAGTTTCGAGTACCCCAAGGGGTACGCGTACCACAGTTTGAGAATCCCTGTATTAGTATAAGGTCTATGATTAAATATAATATTTAATCTATGGCGCAGCCCACAACGCCAAGTCGTCATGATGCGATCATACCTAATTATTAAGCCATGGTTTGTACAACATTTTCTACCCTAAAACGTAGTAAATTCCAGTTAAAGCCATTATTTACTATGTTATAAATTGCTTTCGTTCCTATAATGCAGTTAAAATGTAAAACTACGAATTGTGTGAATTCCATCATCGAACCTGAATCATGATGTCAATCCATTTGTCTCAACTTTTGCGATTACAAATGACGTCAATAAATAAAGTATGCGCTCTCTATAGCATTTGTACCTTTGAAGTGCTAACCTTCATCGTATTATAATTGGATGAGACATTTCCGTAATTTTTTTTACAAGTAGCCAAAGTGTTTTAGAATTATGTTTAAACTACCGTGTTCAACAAGGCCATTAGTAGCAGTTTTATAATACATCAATAAATGCATCATTATCATCGGTTATGTAACATTAAAATAAAAACAAGTACATAAAAGATTAAACGTGCATACAATCAATTTTAAAAGTGCATAATAATGTATTGACAATATTTTTATATTCTTTAGAAAACCAATTTATTACATTTGTTACATTTATTATACTGTTAATTATAAAAATAATTGTGCGTTATCGTCTACCGGCAACCTACATAACACGATAAAGAAAACTTGTGCAATAATACATTTTGTTTAAAGATAAATAAAAATCATGTAGAGAGGGGAGCAATTTATTTCATACACGAATGCGTTCTTTGTCACTTTTGACAATAGAAAATTAATTGCCGTTTAAAAATGAGCTTGAAAATAATTTTTAGATTCTAAGTGGAGCGAAAAAGCATATGGATTTCACAATATTTGTTTTTTCCCTCCTAGGGAGCGAAATATATCCTAAAAAGTATCCTGTATAAAAATATTTTTCCAAAAGTTTTGATTGGTTAATTTTTTGAATCAGAATTCATTTCCAAGTCATTTTTCGAAATTCACATTTTTTTTTCAAAGGGTTAACAAATGATGAAATGTGTTTTCACGTTATTTTATTTCGCTTTATTAATTTATTTGGTCGCTATAGAAAATTTGATAGCATCCAATTAATTTACGTTTACATAAACATTTCAATTCATGTTTGTTGAATATTATGATAATGTCTATAATTAACGCAATAGACAATTAATGACAAAAAAATATACGAGTAAAATTCGAAAGGTATAATCGAGAACTGAAACACATATTTAGTATTTAAAACAAAGTTATCATCATTTTTATTCAACTAAGCACGGTTTAGAATAAATTTCATGAATTATATTACATATAATATATAATTAAAATATTTTTTCTTTAATGTTACTTTTAAAAATATTTAAGTTCTTTCTAAAAAAAATTTAAAGACCCTTGTTTTAAATATCAATAATATTCTCAATTTTAAATTACCTATATCATTACACATTTAAAATATTTTAAAAATTCATTTTTTAATAACAAAATGATAATAATTTATTTTATCTGCATTATCAGAAGTAAATACAATGTAATTTCTATAATATGACATAAATTCTGTTATAGATGTTATAACTATAAAGTGTGAACCAACTTTTAAGAAGAGACAAATTTAAATATTTTGGACAACAATCTGTATTTTGATTTATTCAAAGCAAACTGTGTTAACTATTTGCGCGTAAAATATTTAAAGCGAAAATCACTCGATTAAAATGTTTTAAACAAACCTCGGAATTAATTTTTTTTTCAAAACACTTTGCAATTTGATTATAATACTGGCTTATTTGAAGAGACAAAAATACGTACCTAACTTCGTAGAGTCGTTGTTTCGACATTCTTTTTACGTATATATATACGAATATCCAACATTTTAATCTTGTGAATACATAAAAATAAATCATTTTATACTCGAAGATCACACGTACTAACGACACTAAAACTGGCTCTAAAATTTACCGTTGGACTGGGAATCGAATCCAGAGACTTCTCGCTCATCGTTCAATAACTAGACCCAAGCCCTAATTTTAGATTCTGAACGACGAAGTGAAGAAGCTAGTGTTTTTACAGTGATGTTTATTATTTTTTTTTTTTCTGTGTACAACTTTTTGTATGGAAACACTTGTTCAAAAGTTTCGATCAGCAACTTTTTGAAACTGGATTTGCCTCTAGATGCTACTTTAGAGAGATCATTTTTTGAATTTCTCAATTCTTCAATTTTTTTTTTTTTTTTTTTTTGGAAAATACTACTCAAAATTTGACAAAAACGACTAGGAAACCATCATTTTTTGATCCGAACTATATGAAAATTTAAACATAGATAGAAACCAATATAAGAAAGATTTTGGCGCAAGAAAATTTTGGAAATGTGAAAAAAAGTGTTGGACTTTTTTTTAACATTTTTTTTTCTCATTTATTTTTTATATTATTAACTTCCCTCGTTCAGAATCGTTTCTTTAAAATTCAATACACCCGTCAAGAGAATCCCATCCGACGTGCGAAGAAAATCCCGACGAGCGAAGTACACACTTTTTAGTAAATCGGACACGAAGTGTGAAGTTCGAAATTATAATTTCGCAAATGTGTGAATGATTTGGGTATGGTATAAATAGTAGTAAATAATTAATTTAGTTAAAATATTAGTCTTAGAAGGTAATTATGATTACCACAAACTAAATACAACTAATTTAATGTTGAATTAACGTAACATTTCTTGTTATTTAACAATTCCTTGTACTACCCCTGAACCGAATAGGTTATTATTATTATTCAGTATAAAATGTTCATCATTTGAAAATTTCGCTTTGATCTAATGTCCGTCCAACCTTCAAAAATATTATAATCGACTAGGTTATAAAATATTTTCATAGTGCAACATTTCAATCTACTCGTTTACTACAGTGAAAAGAATTAATTTGAATTTCTAACTATAAAATATTTCAAATAAAAATCAACTAGGTATAATAATTGTGATAAAGTAAAAGTTTTCAGCACATTTTTTATAAATCTGATTGTATTCTAATAATTATAAAAAAAAAATCTTAGATTATTTAATTATTAACAATCAGATTATATGATGTATGAAAAATATATATATACAATATAGAATAATTTATTAAAGAAAATACACATTAGCAGAATTTTTTTTAAATTTTCCCTTTTTCGTAGCTAATTACGACACCAGTCCCCCTCTTTAATCGACGACAACGGCTACCAGGGATAATTTGGCTACCTAGCTGATTCACTTATAAATAGGATTTGGTGATTTGTGAGATGTCATACGTAAATTCATTCATAACGCATATGAATTTTTCCTGCGTACAGTTTCAATAAAAAGTCATTGTGAAGTTTAATATTTGAGATATGTAGAAGGGTTTGGTGAGTTTTCTCAATGTGATATTTCGGACATTTTTTAGATTTTGAACGAAGTGAAGAAGCTAGTGTTTTTACAATGATGTTTGTTTATTTTTTTATTTTTTTTGGAAACACTTTTTCGTATAGAAATACTTGTCCAAAAGTTTCGATCAGTATCTGTATAGAACTGGAATCATACCCAGATGGTACTTTTAAGTGGTCGTTTTTGCAATTTCTCAATATTTTTTCCAAAAACGGGGGAAAACTGTCGAAAAGTTGACAAAAAACGGCAAAATATGCAATTACCGGAATTTCCGTAAAATTGAAAATTACTTTTTGACATAACTTCTAAAATAATGCAGCTAGGGACTTGAAATTTTCACCAACCTCAAAAAATAGCTACAAATACATTTCATAAAAATTTCAAAAAGATTTGATCAAATTTGAG
Organism: Stegophylla sp. TES_Ste_2020; assembly: GCA_025469315.1. NCBI lineage: Eukaryota > Metazoa > Arthropoda > Insecta > Hemiptera > Aphididae > Stegophylla > Stegophylla sp. TES_Ste_2020. Next base: position 11,517 of record JAIPRM010002836.1, read on the forward strand.
TTAAGTACAGCATTTTGAAAATTTCGGAAATTTTTCATTTTTTGTTAGTTTTTATGTAATAAAGTTTTTTATTTTCTATATTAAGACTTAAAAATTTAATATGATCTCACTGACATTTATGTCTAATTGACCTGAAAAAATCTCAAAAATCGTTGTCAACTTTTTTTTTTATATCCGTTTGAGTTAGAATTTCGACGAAATTCGTTAGTTTTACCTAAAATTACGTACTTTAACGTACATAAAAGAAAATTGGCCCAATTGATTGTTTAAAAATTTGGTGGCTAAATAGAGAATTTCATTACGAATATTTTGGTATAATAAAAAATCTTACGGACATTAAAAATTTTACAAGGATTTAATTGAAAAAAAATCTGAGAATATACAGACAGATATTAGGAGATATCTTTAGATTATGTAGATATCTCTATTATATATATATATATATATGTAAAAATATATTTAAATTTTCAATAAAGTTTGAATTAAAAGAAAAGTTTAAAGGGTATTATTGTCAAATGTTGGGTAGTTTTCTTAAATTTTTTGAAAAACTTTTGCGAATTTCGTAAAATGATTTCTTTTTACCTAAAACCTAGAGTAAAATTCTGATCCTCAAAATTTTCTAATTAAAACTTCTGGACAAGTATTTTTATACGAAAACGTATATACCACGGGTATTCTCCGTTCATCTGGTCAAATACTCTTGGTGGGTGTGTAGAATTTTAAAGAAACGATAAATCATTTCTTCAAAAATACGATTCTGAACAAAGAAAGTTAAGAATATAAAGAACAATAATAGTTATTATTTTCAAGACGCCCATCAAGAGTATCTGACCCAAGGAGTGAAGAATATCGGTGGTGCAAATTATGTCCGGCTTTCTTGTCTATACTCTACTTATCATTGCTTTATTTTACTTTATTTTACTTAACTTTACTTTACTTTAGGTACTTGAATTTACTTTACTTTAATTTTTTTTATCTAATAAATAAATAAATGGAAAAAAATTAATGTGAAAGAAAAAGTCTTAGAAAAAAATTTCCATAATTTTTTTTCACATTTTCAAAATTTTCCAGCGTCAAAATATTCTTCATATTATTGTCTGTCTATGTTTAAATTTTTATAAAGTTTGGACTGAAAAAAGATAGTTTCAAAGTCTTTTTTTCTGAATTTCGGGTATTTTTTCCAAATTTTGAGAAAACAATTGAAAATATTGAAAAATAGTCTTTTTAAAGTACTATCTAGAGGTAAATCGGTGTTCAAAAAGTAGCTGATTGAAACTTTTGGGCAAGTTTTTCTATACAAAAAAGTTTTTACAGAAAATAAAATAAAAAAATATCTAACATCTTTTTTTTTTACATTTTTAAAAATTTTTTGGGCCATAATATTTTTCATATTATATCTATGTTTAAATTTTCATTAAGTTTAGATCATAAAATGATAGTTTCCGAGTGTTTTCTGTCAAATGTTGGATTAGTTTTTTCTCCCCAAAAACTTAAGACATTGAGAAAATTCGAAAAATGACCTTTCTAAATTACCATCTAGAGGCCAATCCGGTCTCAAACTATTGATAGTCTGGAGTCTAGACTGTTGGGCAAGTATTTCCATATTAAAAAATGTGTACTGAAAAAAATGAATAAAAAAGTAAACATCAGTGTAAAAACACTAGCTTCTTCGCTCTACTCAACATTACAAAAAATAAAAAATAAAAGGATAAAAATGTATAACTATACCAAAACATATAAAAAAAAACAACACTTTGTTGAGTCTGATAAGTTGTTAGACAAATGAAAAAGCAATCTGAGTACAGTTTTCGATACCTAAATATTATATTGGTTTCAATAATTAATATTGTTGTATTGACGATTTGTGTTTAAAAAAAAAAAAAAGTGAGTTATTCGTTGTTATTCATAGCTATAATATTATATAGTAGTTATATCATAACATGTTCACAACTATAATAGATTACATAATTCATTTTTACATTTCATTTAAACACGAATTTAAACTCTCTTTTAAATGTTTAAACTAGACGTTTCTCGATAAAACAACAACATATAAGATATTACTATAAACATTTTCATAATTTTTAAAAAATTTAAATTTTTATGTTTATATATGTAGCGTACAACGTAATTCTTTGAAAACGATCCGTTGCAAATGAGTGATTTAAAAAAAAATTAAGCTGTAGTCGCGTGCATTTTCAAAATCCAAACTATCTTACCTGAATATTTATATATATATATTATTCAAAGGATCGACGACGGAAAATCAACAACGCGTAAAACATACCACTGAATAATAATGAAAATACCGAAGCGAAGAAAAACGTATTACACCTTGATAATACGATGTTGATTTGCACACTAAGTTAAAAGCGTATGCCGTACGGCCAGTGGCAGACACAAACGCTGCAGTAGGAGTTAACGTAAATGAAAAATTCGACTATAAAAGTCCGAACAAAATAATTATGACGCACTTATTACACTGCGCGCAGGTAAAAAATTTAAACGAGAGTGAATGATCGTGTTCAAGTTACGTAGTAACATTACTGAAAACGTTTACTAAAATATGAAATATACGATCATGTACCTCAAGGGGGGCAAAAAAATATACGTATATATATAAATTGATATAAAATACACATATTAATTCAAACTCTTATAAAAGAAAAAAGGAACAATAAATTATAAACAAAAAATAAGTTTATTAAATCAAGTTAATAATCTTTATACGTGATGTTTTTATTGTCACTGATTTTTTTTTTTTTTATTATTATTATTGTCTTCGAAGAGTAAGGACAAATGTTTTTTATTAGATGCAAATAAATCAATGGAATCTTGAATTTATTGCTCAAAAAAATTCTTCATAATCATACTTTTTAAGGTGAATATTAATCAACCCTATCTGATTTCTAATCCACGTCTTTAAACGACGCTAAGTGCTGAAATATGATGAAAATATTATTGGCTGTCGTCAAAATATGTCTATTTCTGTCCAAAAAATGTTGCTATAAATTATTATTATACCACATAGTTATACAATCATGATTGTAGATATAGTCCATGAATAATAAAATTATAATCTTGGTGGAACAGTATATGTAAATAATATGTATTATTGAAAACAACAACACTGTCAGTACCCAACTTCACACTTTACGTCACTATTTCCTATATTATGTTTGTGTACCAATGTATTCTGTGTGCCATTCGTACCAAGCGCAAAGTGTTAACAAGTGTTGTTTTTAATCATAAAACTTACATAGGTATGTAACAAACAGAGACATTTAGTATGTAAAAAAAAAAAACTCCGAATTTCATCGCTATCGTGAAAAATCTCAGGAGAGCCAATGGCCCCTTCTGGCGTCCTTGTACGCCAGAGGTTCCCAACTTTTTTTGACTCACGACACCCCGTATATTTTCAAAAAATTCTGAAGCACCCTAAACTCTATACTCTATATTAATATATCGTGTATTTATATTTTTATAATTTGTTACTTTGTTTTTTCTTTAGCTAGGTATAACCAAAAGTGGTAAAATATATATATACCTACATTTATTATATTTTATCAAACAGATTAATCAAACACTTTACGTTAATCCTACATTTTACATTCTGAGTGAAGCGAAGAAGCTAGTATTTTCACAATTATGTTTATTATTATTATTTTTTTTTTATGTGTTTTCGTATGGAAATACTTGTCCTAAAGATTCGACCACTAAATTTTTGAATCACTATTTTTGCTTCTAGATGGTACTATTAAGAGGTAATTTTTCGAAATTTTCAATTGTATATAAAACCAGTATGCCAATTGAAATAGATGGAACATTACTACAAATTATAAAAAATAAAACTCACTAGGTTATATATATAATCTATGCTATTATACACATACATTATATTTTTCATAAAATTATTTTTTCTTAAAAATTATAATTCAAAAATTTTGGCGGCACCCTTGTTTAAGTTCGCGGCACCCCGGTTGGAAATCACTGCTGTACGCGATACAGGACGTGTCTGAAATTATTGTAATTTATTAAGGAAATGTTCGAGTTAAGGTAAAAAAATACCGAGAATTGAGGTTTCATCCTTAAACTTTATGGCTAATATATACGATAAAAATGCCATGTTTTTACTTCCGATCATAGTTAACGCGTTAGGGGAAGTTTATGATGTTCCATCCATTTATTTTTCAGGCTGTCCAATCGCACGTATTTTTAGATAGAAATTCGTTTCATCGAGCATATTGTATTCGGTATATCAACATTTTATTTTGCACTTGTATAATATCGATATTATTTTTTTATAATTAAATGTCTTTTTTCTCTTTTTTTAAGTACATAATATTGATAGTTAACGGTACAAAATATAGAAAATGAAAATGATTAAAAGGGAATGAAAGAATCTGGTATGGAAACTATTTATTTTTTTCGGATAGAGATTTTATTTATAGATGAGATTTATTAGATTAATAGATGCACGAAGTACTAGTACCGAATTGTTACTTGGTATTCGTAGAACTAGACACTGTTGTAAATTTAAAACCAACTACGTGTCGTAATTCCTTTGGTTAGAAAACAAAGATTTTAATGTACTCATATTCAGAGATGTGCTGGAAGTTATACGAGATCAGAACCTTGTTTACTTATAAAATTATTTCTAAAGAAAAACGTACAAAATCAAATTAATTAAAAATCGTTAATAATTAATCAAAAATATATTTATATTTTATAATTTACTTTTAAGGGGACTTAAAATGTCATTTTCTACTATCATTTTGAGTAAACTATGTCTTTTTAGCTAAATTAGAGATAATGACAATTTAACTTTACACGTTTTAAAATTCCAATTCCCAGTCATTACATTGTAATAAAGTGTTATTTAAAAATTTAAAAGACTTAGTTACCAATTAATATTATTATAGAATAAACTGAAGTGTATAGATTTTAATGATTTATATGTAGTAAGGTGTAAGTGTATAATTATCTAATAAAGTTTTTGAGTGGAGTGAGAAAAATTTTGTCGGATTAAAAATTTCAAAAACAAAAAAAGAGCTTAACCTATTCACTTTGTACAAACTAGTAGCATGAAGTCAATGCCCAAGACATAATTATGATTGTATTTTCCTTTTAAATACTGTTTATAAATAAATATGATTGGAGCAAAGAATCTAGTAATTTTGCAATAATGTTTGTTTTTTTCTACTTCTGTGAAAATTTTTTCGTATAGAAATGCTTGTTCAAAAGTTCCATGAAGTAACTTTTTTTTGATAATACATTATACTCAAGTGGTACTTAAAATAGGACATTTTTCAAAATTCACAATAATTTTTCTAAACGTAAGGGAAAACGACCGAAAAATTGACAAAAAACAATAATATATGCCACAACTTTTATTTTTACAAAATTGATTTTAGTTTTTAAACTTAATATAAAATATAGTGGAGATAGGAAACTTTAAACTTTCATCAAATACTCACCAAAAACAGTCAAGAACATACTTCATAAAAATTTCAAAAACATTTGACCCATTTTGAGCTTAAAATAGAACATTGATACTTAATCATATAGGAACTTCCTTTTACCAAAATATTTCTCACATATTTTTCCATACGCATGTGTTCATAAAAGTTGGTTTAAATAATATTTTTTTTTGAAATATTTAAACTATTTAAAGTTAGAATTAAGGCTCAAATGACGGTTGATCCAAACACACCAAAATAAGTGTAGATTAATTTTCCTTATTATTACGAAACATTATACCACACAAAATTGATCATTTACACCAGCGGTTAGGTTAGGTTAGGTCACTCAAAATTAATGGATATCAGCGGGAAAAGTTGATTTTGATTTATTTAAACGGTTCATTTCGGGGACATGCAATTTATGTTATATTACAATTGAAAAGCTTCTGTGACACAAATAAAAACTTAACTATTGGATTATTTTTCCTCGATACAGTATATAGATTATAGATTATAGAATATAATGTAGTCTATATAAATATATGTGGTGGTGATGGTATGCAATCAAATTTGTCCAGTCCAGATCGTTATTACATTAAATTACACTATTGCTATTTTTCATTTTTTTACATTTTAAGAGAAGTTATGTGAAAAATGTTTAAAAGTTATAAAGAGTCATGAGGAGTACAATATAGTAAAATATGAAACTTAGGGGTACGGAAGGAAAAAAAGTTTGGGAACCACTGATTTACACTGATAACGAAATGATAATAGATTATTCTGTTATTAAATAAAAATTATTGAACGAACTGTATACAAAAATGACAGTTATTATTGTATATTAATTGGAGCTGTGTTTAGAATCGTATAATTGAAGAAATGATTTAAAGGTTTCTGTAAAATCCAACACACCCACCAAGTGTATCCCACCCGAGGAGCGAAAAATACTCGTGGTGTCAAAATATGTCTAGCTTTTTAACGCATAATATATTTCAATTCGCAGTACATTTTTGAAGAGCGCGCCTTTTTTTTAATTTTTAATTCGAAAAACTAAAAGCATATTCGTTTTTGAAATATATTATTTCGCAATTAGCTCTTTGAATATCTTTTATTAACGTACGCGCTTATAACCCATACTTAATTACGTAATCTCATATTATTTTGTTCAAAAATGTGACGTAATTTCGTGAGGTAACATAATATTAAGCTGGCGATTTTTAAACAAATTTAAACATCATATTATAATAATATAACATTATATACTCGTCTGACGCTGCTTTTGAACATATTTTATAAAAGACTCCGTCGTCATCCATGGCAATTATAAATAGCATTTGATCTGAGATTGACTTGGCGTACGCGTTTCGCCAACTAGTAGTTGCAGATTAACCACTATCGTCATGCTCTCGGCTATAAACATAATAATTATAATAATATGCAGTATTCGTAAAACCGTGTTAACGATATTATACACTATAAGTATTTAATTGTAATACTATATTGCATCACAGTCTAGAACAATATTGTTGTTACATAACGCGTTTTATTTGGAAATAGACCGAATTATAAAAGTCTAAAATTAAATTTCAAACAGAATTTACCAATAGTACATAGTACACGCAGTTATTATATTATTATTACATTGTAATAGGCACTAAAACAAAAATTATATACAACTCGATTCAGTATTACAAAAAAAAACCTATCGTGTACCGTTTAAAAACGCATTTTTATTTCAGTCAATGGATTAGACTAATGTAAAACGAAATTTTTTGTGTAAAATTTCAAATTTAGCACTTTTTGAGGGTACCGTTTAAGCGTATTAAGTGGATGGTTTGAATCTCAATATTAAAAATCAAAAATTTTATTACATAAAAACTAACAAAAAATGAGAAATTTCCGAAATTTTCAAAATGCTGTACTTAACTCAGAATTGGTCAAATCTTTTTGAAAATTTCATAAAATATTTTCGTTACTACTTTTAGTGGTTGGTGAAAATTTCAAGTCCCTAGCTGCATTATTTTAGAAGTTATGTCAAAAAATAATTTTCAATTTTACGGAAATTCCGGTAATTGCATATTTTCATTGCCGTTTTTTGTAAATTTTTTGACAGTTTTTTTGCGTTTTTAAAAAAAATATTGAGAAATTTGAAAAATGACTTCTTTAAAGTACCATTTGGGTTCGATTTCGGATCTATTAAGTTACTGATCGAAACTTTTGGACAAGTATTTCTATACGAAAAAGTGTTAATAGAGGAAGAAAAAATTATAATAAAAAAAAAAACATCATTGTAAAAACATAAGCTTCTTCACTTCGTTCAGAATCTAAAATGAGCGTGAATATCCGTGGTGTGTAATATGTCTAGCTTTCTTGTCTATATTTTACTCATCTATGCTTTACTTCACTTTAATTTACTTTTCTTTGCTTATCATTGCTTTATTTTACTTTATTTTACTTAACTTTACTTTAATTTTTTTTTTTTGATACAGATTTTAGTTGATACAAACGATTATAAACTTACGTTTACGAATTAATATTTATAAATAGCTATGTGAAAGAACGATAATGTATGTCATTTCAGCGCAAGACAATTCGACGCATTTCTTAATATTTACCGACACAGGTTAGTTCACCGGATATTTGATCGACTCCACTCCGTTCTGCAAATCAAAAATATTCCCCGCGGCTTGCTATGCACCATGGGGACATTTCGGTTTGATAATCGACTTGTTGTGCAATGCGGGGATATTTCGGTAACGAAATACCAAAATCAACTCCCCCAGGTATTTGGTCGACTCTTTACTTCGCACCAAAAATCAAAAATATCCTACGACTTGCTGTGCAACATGGGGACATTTCGGCTTGATATGATCTACTTGCTGTGCAATTGCTGTCCCCGATTATCTGGACTAATTATTATGAAGGATGGCGCTGATACGCAAATATCCGGATAATTAAAACATGGAACTTTATTATTATTTTCTCATTGATATTTATTATGTACGTAGTATGAAAAAAGCGCTGATGTTTGAAAAATTATTACATTTTAGTCAGTTTTTTACATTCTCTAGATATACGGGATGAAATTGTTTATTTAATATTTATTAGAGGTACGGAAATATGTTATAAAATCAATTTTCGTTTTTCATAAACATTTTTTGTTACTTTTTGTTGTTTTGAATAAATATTGGAGGCTTTTTTCACCAAGGAATTTATTTCCCGGGGCTTTTATTCCATATACCATTATACGTACTATGTACTGTAGTTCATACATTATATCATTATGTACTACTTTTTATCCGTTATAATGACGTCTATGATAATGAATACACGGATGTTATGACGGTTATTTTTGTTTATTTTAGAAAAATTCTTTATCTACAATGACATTTATCATTACGTATTATATTAATTATCGAAGCTAATATTATAAAAACAATAGTCCTACAAACTAAGATAACAGATTGTTTGAATATGTTATCTTAATGTTTTTTTTTAAAAAAAATACTAGATAAACAATGATAGTAAATTTACCAAGACCATTTTTTTTTATTGTATGTTTTTCAGTAACGATTTTTTGATAAAAATGCAATAGGTTTGTAATATACGTAATGTTCATATAAATTTTTATAATCGTATTTTTCATTTTGGTTAAATTGACTACGGGTCTACGGATTATTGTTGTCAATAATTGACCGGTCCGTTCAGGGCCATATTTAGGAAGTAGCTTGAGTGGGCAATAGGCCAGGATGCTTATTTTTATGGATGCCAAAAAAAAAAAATAATAATAATTGCGAAAAATAAGATAAAATACTAATGCACAGTTATTATTTTTATTGATCCCATGTCTAATTATTTTCAAGTTATTCGTCTCAACTTTACTACATATTACTATCATATATTTATTATTCTATATTTACAATTATTATAAATCATTAAATTTAATTATTGTTGTATTGCTATAATTTATAAATACAGCAAATAATGACCAAACAATATCAGTAATATTGCTTACCTGATCGTTAAACCTTTTTTTTTTTTTATGCGAAATAAAATAATTATTGTTACAAATACAGATAAAAATAATCTCCTTTTGTTTACGAAAACGGCAGAGTAATTTCTATTGATGCGGATGCAACCGAAATAACTCTTTGTGAAGATGGTGTTTGGAAAAAAATTGCAAAGGAAGGAAGAGATTGACATTATTATTATAGCGCCAAATCACTAACGCCACTTCAATGCAAATGAGTGATTTTTGTGGTGTAAAGTCTCACGTTTTTCTCTCACAAGTCACTACCATAACAGACTCGTGACTAGAGTACGGATTTTAAAGCAATATAAAATTTAAAAAAAAAAACACTTAAAATAAAGCAATAAAGCTCAACAAATCTTCCAAAAAAGCTTTAAAAAAAAAGCATTAAAAATGGTGTTTTTGATAAAAAAATATACATTTTATTAATTACGAAAAACGTATTATAATTATTTATTAGTTTATAAATTATAGTTATATAAATATGCTGTTCTTTTTCTTCTACAGTTTGTCTGTAAATTAGATTTATTCTTTTTAAGATACCTAATTTATCAAAAATTATTAAAAAATATACATTGGACAATTTATTTTCAAGTTTTCAAAAAAAAAAAAAATCTCCTTAAACTGAATTAATCTTTCAAATACTTTTATTTCACATTTTGAAAAAATGTAACTTATAAGCCAAAAAAAGTGCCCAAAATATCCCAAAAAGCTTTAAAATACAAAAAAAACGTACCAAAAATATCCCAAAAAGCATTTAAATACAAAAAAAGCAAATAAAAGCAAAATAAAGTCTCGTGAATTTTATTCTAAGTGGTATAAATCGAATTTGTAGCTGACGTAACTTCGTTTTAAAGCGATAGAATAAAAAAGCAAATGCCTTCAAAATCCGCACTCTACTCATAACTGTCCGTAAATATGACAGATTGGATATGAAAAAAATCCGGACATACTTCGCACGATGGGTGTCAGATTATTTCAGTAAAATTTTCAGTTACGATAATTGGGTAACTATATAGGTATATAGTATTGATATAGGTATATAGTATATAGATATTGATATGAATTTCTCAAATTTCGAATTAATGTACCCGATTTCTCAAAATTTTAATGTGTCTTTATTTGGGAATAATTTTATACATATTTTGAATACAATACAGTGCGCGCAACTGTACGCATTGTAAAACAGTCAAACGGTCATAAACACGTTTTATTTTTACTTAAATGCTATGGAAATATTGTTATAACAAGTATTGAAAGTTATGTCTTCGTTTTTTTGAGAATGGTTTTTGGACTGAAAAAAAAAATTAAATCCATTTATCCGAATTTATACGATTCATCGTCGCCAAGATCTTATTTGTTTTTATTAGATTAATAGTAATTAATTTCACATTAAACAAAAACGTATTACCTACTCGTTACCTTGCAAACGTATCACGTTATAATACGTTTGGATGTCTTTATCGATACAATTAGATCAATGTATTCTTGTATTATATAATGTATAAACTAGATTAAGTTTAATAATTACGAATTATGCAATAAAAATATCAAAACAAGAAATGCCAACAATAAACTGATACAATATTTCATAATTCAGATAATTATACAGTAAAATGAAAAGCGAAATATTAAAAACTCAGAACAGAATAACGATGATGCTAATACATTAATCATCATTTATGTGCTGAATTTTAAGAACGATATTAAAAACTTTAATCAGTGGCGCAGCAACAAATATATAAATGAAGTCGTGCATTATGAGTAGGTATTTTTATTTTATAATTTATAGTATTATATAATATGTGTAGACTGTACACTGAGATAATATTGCATTGGAGAAATATCATTTTAGCGTTGAGAGTAGAAATTGTGGATTGTAATTTCAAGTGTAAATTAGTAAAATCCAAAATTACTTATTTTATTGAAATATCCGTAAACAAACGAAATCGAAAGGTAATAAATAAATTTCCATTACGTCAATTAATATTAATATATTTAATAGTATTAAATAAAATCAATAATATTTTAACGGATTTTTTTTTATTTTTATAATTGGTTAAAATTACTTATTTATATTCGGTCTTATAATTTCTAAGCTTTTTAACTCTAATCGTTAAATTATTCGTAAACTAAAATGTGTTTCACCTAATTAAAAACTTACTTTATATTTTGTATTTTGAATTATGAGAGTATTTTTCCAATATTTCGTGTATGATTCGTATTATAATTTTACTAAGGATTTTGAATGTTGAAATTGAAATCGTTTGTGAGACTAAACCGTAAAATCGAAACCAGATGACAATTTGAAGGTAACTTAAATTAGGATAACTCGGTCAGGATCGCAAATACTAAAAGTGCTACTTGGAAAATATTGAAAGTGGGTATGATTGTATAACACTTTCAGTGAACAATGAAAATCTATAGTTTTAGGCATATTCACCGTTTTTACTAAATTTTTTTGGAAACTATGTCAACAAATTTATACACCGGAAATGTACTTAATATGACTGATGCAAAAATGTTTTCAATTAGAAAAATTGTTTCCGGAAAAAATGTCAAAAAATAAAAAACATGTTCATGAGACCACTAGTTTCTTCGTTTCGCTTAGAATCTAGAAAGCTATTCATGATAAAACGTTTTAAATACAATATTTTTGTCGCCAATAAGAATGCATTTATAAGTCGATACATTTTATTGACCCGACTATACTTGAAAGTTTAACACAATATACACCCTTTTGTGAGTTATTTTGAATTCGTCAAACTATAACACTTAATTGTCTGTAGATTAATTACTAGGGCTCGGAAGTTATTGGACTAAAAATCTTCAAAAATTTATTGCGTTATTGCAGTAATAAATACTCAAAATTGCACTTAAAATTGCTATTAAACTCGTTTTTTTTTGTTTTTTTTTTTCAGGAATCTGAAGAGCTAGACATTCCGGCGCATCACCACTACAAAGCCCGAAAAAACTTAATTATGTAAATAACACTGAAAAATAACACTGAAATTGCATTTTGAAATTGCAATCAAATTAGAAAAATGCTGAAAATTGCATAAAGTTGCACTAAAATCTTCTAGATTTCGATTCGTACTTGTATGAAACAAATTTCAAAACTTACTTAGCAATAAATCCAAGCAATTAGAGAAAAGTTGCAAATGCAATGACATCCGAGCCCTAATTATCACACATTGCAACGAAACCACAATAATAAGCAGCACACTCCGATAAATTGAAAGGAAAACCATAAATGACAAACCGAATTTTTCAACGCTCTCTTATACTCATCAGTTCCAAACGTAGGTATGCGCGTAATTTTCGAATGCTCCAAATTTGTCATGTCAGCATTCTAAATTGATCTGATCCGATGAAAAAACCGTTTTGATACGACACGACGATATCGGTTAATCTGCTATTTCATCAATAATATTAGTTAGCAAATTATATGGGTACCATCATATTTAAAATAATATATACAGGGTGATTCAAGAAAAATATTAGATACATCAGGTGATTCAACACTTAAAATGCATATACATTTTACATATTGTCCCAAATCGATTTTCAATCGTATTTCAGATTTCAGTTTTTCGGTTTTCCTGCTAGACCTTTTTCTCTTTATAATTTGAAAATCTATATCTTTGGTAATATTAGTTCTAAAAGAAAAAAAAAAAAACGATGAATTCATTACTAAAAATTTCATTAAAAATTTCTTTTAAAAACCAATTTCAGGTGTCTAAAATTATCTCGATTAAGTTACTTAGTAACTACTTAATGATCCACGAGTGACAAGGGAAATAAATTCATGCTTTTTATTTGATAATCGGAGTAAGGTTCATTCAGAGAATGTTTTTGCATTCGAAGTTTGAAACCAATCTGTGAATTTCCTGACATCATTCGCCAATCACCCTGCATCCAGTATATATATATATATATATCAACAGCCAGTCAACTAGTTTTATTTTCGGACCATGAATTCTATTAGTTCAATTTCATGTCTACAATAAATAATAAAAAAAAAAAAAAAATGGAAGCAAATTTTAATTTAATCCTTCTGTGATAAGTAACTCAGTGTAAAATAAACAAAACATAAAAATTAAAATTTGTTTAAAAAATTAATACTCATAAAATATAAATAGGTATTTTACTAAAAAAATGTTATCACAGTTATTTATATTATATATTATATATTCAAATTAAGTTAGTGCAAAGAAATTAGAAAAGCCAATGGCATAACAACTTTGTCTTGAGAAAATTGAATTTAATGTAATTGAATATTGATACAAATTTTAGAGAAACGATAGATTGTTTCTTCATTAATAAGAATCTGAGCAAAGGAAATTAATATTATTATGAAAAACAATAATCATCATTTTCAACACACCCACCATAAGTATCAGAACCGAGGAGCGAAGAATACCTGTGATGAAAGTATCTTCGACCTTCTAGTCTACACACTACTTATTTTAGTTTTACTTTAATTTACTTTACTGTGCTTTATTTTACTTTAGTTTTTTATTTTCCAATAAATAAATTTAAAAAAAGCGGACATAATTCACACCATGGGTGTTCTACGCTCCTCGGGTGGGATACGTTTAGTGGGTGTTTTACATTTTAAAGAAAAGATAGATCATTTCTTCAATAAAACGATTCTGAGTGGAGCTTCAATTAATGTACACTAATAATAATTGTCGATTACGTTATATTAAAAATTTTTATTTATTAATAGTATAAAATAATATAATGTTATTTAATAATGTTGGTAGGTACTCGATAATTATGTGTGTACGAGTGAGTGCGCTCGTGGGTGTCTGTTAAGCAATAAATGTCTTTATAATAGTGAAAAAAAAAACAATAAAAACCTGTTTTTATATATTCATAAATCTTCAACTTTTCTTTAATTAGCGTAATAGAGATTTTGGTGTTTTAATGAGAATATTGGGTTTTGAGCTATTTATAGATATGATTTGATTTTCAATAATACGGTCGAATTAAATTTTGCTCCTTCCTTCGCTCAGAATCTCAAATAAAATAAATTACATTTAAATGTATGTTAAATATAATAAAATCTTTGCTTCAAGTATTATAGAATTTTATTTTGACCTTGTATGTGGTTATATTTTGACGTTGTATACTCACCTGACGACGGGCGATACCCGTTTGCATACATTTACCCTTTTTTGTGACTCGTTAGCATACAAATACACAACTCGTTTGCGCACACAAATTTTTACTTTCTGCGTTTAAAAGATCCAAATGTAAGAACTCGTTTGCGTACGTTTGCCCAGATTCATACAGAATTTCGACGCAAACAAACTCTAAATTTTATCGTAAATTGGCGTAAAAAATGCCATTAATTTTCATAGCAGAAATTGGCTAAAAGTTTCTGTGCGTTTCTTGGCACTCGTTGCTACGCTCCACCTAATTTATATACATGTTTCTCAACTTGCTGCGCGCAAAATGGAGGCATTTCGGTTTTATTATTGGTAGTTATGGATAAGCTCACGAGTGGTTTTATAAATAAAAAAAAATATAACCAAATTGATAGTTATAATTAGGGCTGTGAATTTAATGCGCTAAAATCCCATCAAAAATGCATTAAAAATGTCAAAAAATGCAATGAATTATGCACTTAAAATGCAAAAAATGCAATATAAAATGCCAAAAATTATAGTATAAAATGCACTTAAAATAGTTTTAATTTAACTTTTATATTTATATTGATATTATAGGATATTATACACATTATTACATTACTAGATTAAATTTTACATGCTCAAAAATTTGTATATTTAAAAAAAAATAAAAAATTATTGGTTGAATTTGAATTTTGTATAATGCTATTCGCCTGAAATATTGAAATTTTTTTTTTATTTTTAAATTTTTTTAAATTTCACGTATATACAGCCTATGTAAAACAAAAAAAGGGTTTTCAAAAAATGTTATTTGACGGAATTTAATTAAAAATACCGGAAAATGAACTAAAAAAGGAAAATATGACTTAAAAATGCAAAAAAATGACCCGAAAAATTAAAATCGTCAAAAAATGCATAAAAATACACAATAAAAGTTTCATACATGGAATCGCTATTACATAATTCAAATTATGTACTTACAAAGCTATCTTTCACAATCACAAAAAAAAAAAAAAAAATGCACTTTCCTACAAATTCACAGCCCTAGTTATAATTTAGTAAAACATGGCAATATAATATATTTGGCACATTGAGGTTTTTTCCACAGTCAAATATTGGCACAAAAGGGCTACAAAACATTGGCGCAAAAATAGTATTTCAACGATTAGCGCATTCGGATATTAGACTTTACCCACGGAAGGGGTAAGTGTCAACCGCGATTACTGCGCTTAAGTATACGCGTACTAAGCGGGGAAAATAATATGACGTGTTTGAACACATTTTCATTGAATCGACACGTTAGGAATTTTCGTAATATTATAATAGAACTCGTATAAATTAGTTTTAACGTCGTCAGCGCGCGTGTTACTCAACGAAAACATTAACCGCGGATTAACCCACGAAATGGATTCATTCTTGTGCAACAGTCTGATACTATGCGAAAAGAAACCGAGCGAACCCCGGCGGCGGCGCGGCGGCTACGTTTGGTGTCGTCTTATGAGTTCTGCGCACTAACTACCGAGACATTAAACCGTGGCGCCCGGCCACCTAAGTCACCTAAAATATTGTTATCGTTCGTATAATGGCGTAATTCACTAAGCGCGTACAATTCCCACGCAGTGCCGTAGCTTGAAATAGACGGTACCCAGTGCAAATTAAATCTATGGGCCCCTTATTTTACAATATTGTTTACTTCAAACATATAAAAAAAGCAAAACGTATCAGTTGGACTCAAAAGTTTCTGTATTTTCATGTTTCTACAGAATCAAATAAAAAGTTGCTTGATCAGATACGAATCTGAATTACACCTATTTAAATCCAATTCCAATTTTTATCTTGCATGTTTCCAGATTTATTATTTATCACCTTTTTTTTTTTTCAAAATTTTCGTTTATACTGAAATACATTAGGTCATTAGGACAATTAGGATAAACATTGTGGGGAAGGAGACAAATATCTTAACACGTATTTGTCTGATTTATACCTCTCTCCTTAAACGCATTATCCTTATGCAACTTCCAAAGAATCTGGGGGATTTTAAGTAATAAGTATGGGCCCCATACACAAGAATTTGATGAGTGGGGGGGCCCTGGTGCAATGAACCGTTCGCACCGCGGTTACTACGGTACTGCTCCCACAGGTTGATTTAGTGCAGAAGTTCTCAAACTTTTCAGGCCAGGCCCCCCACTTTGGTCAACCCCAGACTTGGGCCCCCCTTATAAAAATAATTTTAATAATAATGTTTAGATTACCAAAAAGTTAAAAACAAACAACAAATAATATAGATTAATATTTATATTCACATTGAAAATGTATTATAAAAGGTTAGGTTAGTTTAATCAATCAGTCACTTTTAATGTGATAGGTGGGCTTGTTTTTTTTTTTTTTCATTAAAAATTTTGGTGAAACGAGGAA
>JAIPRM010002837.1:0-19916 GCA_025469315.1 Stegophylla sp. TES_Ste_2020
TATAAACACACCCACAAAAAAAAAAAAAACCAAAAAAAAAAAAAAAAAAAAAAAAGAAAAAAAAATAAACATCATTGTAAAATCATAAGCTTCTTCACTTCGTTCAGAATCTAAAAAAACAAAAAAAATATCTATATATATATGCGAGTGTAAGTTTGGTTTTGTGAGTCTCGTGCGCACGCGATGATAACATCTCGTAACACACAGGACGTGCCCCGGCACAGACGACGAGACGTCCGGGGGGTTTTTTTTTCTATTTTTTAAATAAGGTTTAATAACAATATTATAATTGATAATTGACAGCTGGTCAGCGAGAGAACTGGTCCGATAACAACACACTCCGGTTCGACCATTCGTGTGCGCCGCGCCCGTATATCGGGCCGAGGACTCGCACACATTATCCAATGTGTAGTACTCACTTATCTGTCCGCTAATAGACCCGTCAGTCGGACGGGACTTGAACGACGGCAAACGATTCGTCGACTTACACGTCATAATAATATTATACGATGTGAGTTACATGTTTCGTAAGGTTATGTGAAGTGAAGTGAAACAAGAGTAGTCCAAACCAGTGTGGCGTAGCCAGGAATTTCGTTGTACGGGGAGGGCTAAGATCCCCCCCCCCATATTAAACGTGCGGAAAAACAAAATCGATATCTTTATCTATAAGAATAATAATATGCTATTTCAGACGATAATGTTATATATGCATCACTGCATTTTTCTGTTGTTTATGACGTTGTATAAGTTAAGTACGTATTATGCTGAAGTCGTCTCCTCTGTGAATTTTTTTTTTTTTTATTTCAACATTTTTGTTTTTATTATTATTCACACTGAATATTTTCATAATAAGAAGTGATATTATTATTAATTTCTTTTTCGGTATAAAATTTCTATTTCGAAGAAATAAATATAGAATAGAATATCTTTATGGTTTTCTGTACATAGAAATTCGAAAAATACGAAAACCTATAAATTAGTAGAAATACATTTTATGAAACACTTGTATGATTTTTTTATCTTAGATTTATCTATTTATTTTTTTTAATTACAACTTACTAACGAATGAAGTGTGGACAATATGGTATAAATAGTTTAAATCACGGTCAATGGGGAAGGGGCTATAGCCCCTTTAGCCTTCCCCTTAGCTACGCCTCTGGTCCAAACGTTATATTCGACCCATGAGCGTACGAACGTTTATATGCTTTTAGTTATTTTTCCCAATTCTCGATATCATTTTAAGTTAACAATTTATTAAACTGGATTTTAGTTATTTAATCGCGACTCCAAAAATAACAAGGCTAACAGAGCTGAGAACTTCAAAATTTTCACCGATGTAACAAACACACGCTATTAGTATTATTTGAAAAGAAAAATTAAAACTTAGAAAAATTATTAAAATTAAAAATATCTCGTCGTTTCCACAGAACATATTTTGGTTTCATATTTTTCCAATGAAAGATTCACCACATATTGTTCGTTGTAAAAATATTATGTCAGTACAATATTCCAGTAAGCGTTTAAAGTTTTGGTTTTGACAAGACTAATAACTCTCACACAAAACAACAGTTTTATTTTAATTTAAAATCTAATCAACGTTTTCTCACTATCGTTTGGACGACCTCGCGTAAACGTAAGATAACACATATAAAAGGGTCGCGAAAAGAATTCCTTAAATGCACAAATTCGTTTCCAGTCATACTATATGTGGTGCGCCCCTGGGGGAAAGATTTCAGAAAAGTATGAGACCCAGATCACGCGGACACTTTCGTGTCAACTTGGAGAGAATGGGGGAATATTATTTACATAAAATGTCAGGAAACGGGAGAATAAAGTCGAGTGAGAGAGAGACACACATGGTCATACTTTGTCGAGGTAAAGTCCTGAGGGATTCATCGAAAATAATCTCGAACGATAGATAATCGTAAGCATCGAGAAGGATAAGGTCAGAAGTGTCAGTGCGAAACGACGAATTGACAAAGTCGATTCACGTCATCCCTTCCGTTTTATATACTACTGAAAGACGATACGCGATAATTAGGTATTTCATTATTAAAGCGGTCGATTGGGCGGGACATGGTTTCGTATATATTACATAATAATAATATGATAAATTTCGGACGAAATTCGACTGTCGCGTGGTGGTGAGTGCAGAGCACAGTTTTACTCGTATATATAATATATACGTATATGTGGTAGTACCGAACAATGAAAACCGTCGCAGAGTGCGTCCGTTTGATAACGGTCGGAGAAAAATGGACCCGGGGCCGCGGT
Source organism: Stegophylla sp. TES_Ste_2020 (assembly GCA_025469315.1). Classification (NCBI taxonomy): domain Eukaryota; kingdom Metazoa; phylum Arthropoda; class Insecta; order Hemiptera; family Aphididae; genus Stegophylla; species Stegophylla sp. TES_Ste_2020. The sequence goes on from JAIPRM010002837.1 coordinate 2,275, forward strand.
CTAATCTCCGGGGGGACCGACGACGACGACGAGCGAAGGAGAACAGTGGATCTACTCTGTCAGAGAGGAGGGGTCGTCGTGTACCGCGGAGATTTACACAGGGTGATGATCCGCATTAAGCACGCGCATCACCTCCATTTTTTTTTTTTTTTTTTTTTTGAACGTTCAAGTCGCGATAAAAAGCAAAAACGTTGTTATGTTTTTCACAGCGTCGTTTTTTTTCGTGCCACGATTAAGTGTCCTATGACGATACAAAAATTTTTTTTTTTTTTTCCAAAATAAACTTCTCTATTTTTCATAGCGGAATTTTATTCGCGGCACCGTTTCCGCGAACACCAAATGTATTGAAATACAAATCCGAACTAGTTTTTTTTATTTTATTTTATTTCACGTATTGAGCATAAATCGGTATACTGATACCTAATACCCGTACACCTAAAAGAGACCGTATTATTATCCTTAGTGTCTAAATTAAAATAATTATTCAGAAAACTACTTGTTTGAATTTTGATTTCGCCGAAAAATTAAAAATCATGGAAAACAACAGTTTTTACAACGACTTGAACGTTGTAAAAAATCCAAATTTATGCATTTTTACGGCCCGAAAACGGGGTGAGCATGCTTGTAATGAATCACCCTGTATAAATGCATATGCAATACACGTATATAACATATATACACGTAGTAGCGCGCGCACGCGCGCGTGCGTGTGTAAAGTGTATACAGCTGAAGCAAAGACTCGACCTCTAACCGCTGTGTCTGTATACGGATTAACCTTTTCAATTATATTATTTTATTTTATTCCTGTCGTCGTCGCAGTCGTCGCGTCTCCAGTTACACAATAAAATCGAGACCACCACAAAAGTGTCTTATAAACGAATGAACCGTATGGAAAAAATTACGAAAAATTCATTGCCATTTCATCTTAACTCGTTTGCCCTGATATATGCGCGTTAATTTGAAATTTTCAAGTCTCACGCTCGAATTTCCAAAAACCTTCCCCTCCCGACTTTGTCAATTATTATTTTATTAATAACATATTACTCGATCTCGACCATAGCTCATTCCCACCACTTTTTACCTTAGTATTTACACTCGGTAAACTCTATTCCTCCTTATAATCAGCTGGGTTTTCCTTTTACGTGCTCAAATTTTGCGTATAGTCTTCTAATTTTATTTGCAAAATTTTTTAAAGTTTTTTTTTTTTTTGATAACAGAAACCGTTTTTGACTCAATATTCTAAAAAAGATTTTAAATGTATTTATTTTTAATTTTTATACCATTATAGTTTAGAGTTTTATATGTTTAAAGTTAAGAGTAGTGTAATGGGGTATTCCTCAACAAATGAATGTCGTCTATCATTTCTCTATACATTAATCAATGATTATAGCTCTTAAGCTATAGATCGAAAAAGAAAAACTCAAATATCAATAGATTTAAAGAGATTTTTTTTTTTTACTCTTGTAAATAAAGTAAAATGTAATATTGTTGTAGTGGTTTCTATTAAATAAAAAAACAAACTAAAAATTAATAAAACTTAATTTGTATAAAAAAAAGTATTGTTAATATTATTTTAAATTATTCGTTAAAAACCCATTGACAGGGACACACACAGTGAGATACCATATTGTACTTAATCGTATAATCGAATTATAATAACGCAGTTGTAATTCGCGTTTTCGAAAAACTACCGAACATTAGTGAATGAAAACGCTAAATTACGTCATAACCGGGAAAATTTTTCGCTGATCGATCCCAATCAAATTTGAAATGAAATTGATACGTACCTGCAACAAAAGAAAAGATATTCAATATTAAGAACGTGGTATCAATAATAACAATTAAACGCGCGTGATTTATTTCAAAAATGTATATATTATATATTAAATTTGTGTGTGTGTGTGTGTGTGTGTAATTTAGACTTAATAATAAATATAGTACGTTTTAGATTCTAAGTAAAGTAAATAATTTTACAATGATGTGTGTTTTTGTTATTGAAACTCATTCATGAATAATTATTTCTATTTGTTTTTAGTGTTTTTACAATGATGTTTATTTTATTTTTTTTTTTTTTCTGTGTACAACTTTTTGTATAGAAAAACTCGTCCAAAAGTTTCGATCAGCAACTTTTTGAAACCGGATTTTCCTCTAGATGATACTTTAGAGCGGTCATTTTTTGAATTTCTCAATCCTTCAATTTTTTTTTTTTTTTTTTTTTTTTTTTTTTGTTGGAATAAAGTACCCAAAAATTTGACAAAAACAACTCGGAAACCATCATTTTTTGATCCGAACTATATGAAAATTTAAACATAGATAGATAATAATATAAGAAAGATTTTGGCGCGAGAAAATTTTAGAAATGTGAAAAAAACGTGACATTTTTCTAACATTTTTAATTTCTCATTTATTTTTTATATTATCAACTTTCTTCGTTCAGAATCGTTTTATTGAAGAAATGATCTATCTCGTTTCTTTAAAATTCAATACACCCGTCAAGAGAATGCCATCCGACGTGCGAAGGACACCCTGACGGGCGAAGTACACACTTTTTTAATCTTTGACGATAATGTATACGTAGTTACTGGCTAGGCACGGCGAGAATGTCGAAAGATTTAGCTTTCTCGTTTCGGTTCTGAAATTTTGGGATTCCGATACAAATTAAAAGCGCCACTCGACGACACGACTCGTGTTACGCGCAACACGGATAAGGGGCAATTCGATACGAACAATGAATTATTATGTTAACACGCGACGTGAACGAAATAAAAAATATATAAACGACCGAATCCTCCGTTGTAATATATTGCAAATTGAAATATTTGAGAACACTGCTCCGACATAATGTTATTATAAATGCGAATAAATTTAACGTTTTTCTTTTTTTTTTTTTTTTATTCGTCAAAACGTTAGCGATTTTAAAAGTACTGTGTTCGGTATTTCTAAGACAAGACCAGAAATTTTCATTCTAGTGAAAACCCTTTCGGCTCGGTAGAAATTTAAGGGAATCGAATAAAATAATATGAAACCAGAGAATAGCATAACGCTTCGGTCTTTTCACATTTAAAAAGGTATTCCAAAATTGATTTTAATTCCCTTGTATAATTAGTGAACAGTGCACGTCTCAGTTCATCCGAGAAAAATGGTAAATGTCGAGAAACTGAAGCGAAAATTTAGTCCTACGTCGAAATATTTTATTACTTAATAACTATTGAAATCTATTACATAAAAATCTAGTTTTTAGCATATTTCACTGTTTTTATTCAAAAATGTTCAGTAGTTTTTAATAATTTTCGGGAAAAATTATTCATATTTTGAAAAACAGACTCTACTAACAATGGGAACATCTATGAAGTTGCTGGACGACACTTTTGGACGAGTTTTAGTGTGCCATATGTGTTTCCAGAATAAAAAAAAAAAAAAAAAAAAAAATTAAAAACAGCATTGTAAAACCACTAGTAGCTTCATCCATCACACCGTTCGGAATCTCAAAAGCAAAACGTCAAGTGTAATAAATAGAGTCCGGATTTGTATGCGTTTTCATGTTTGTAATTGCTGTATGCAGCTCAACGGGAGTAAGAAATGTTGACTATTAGTGTAACAGAAAATGCGTAGGGAAAAGTTTATTTTGCATATAAAAAATGCATGTTATAGGGATGACGGCATATTTGAAAATTTCGCATATTTAAGCATATTTTACAAAAAAAATTATTTAAGCTAATTATTTTGTTTTTATTTTCACCGTGAACACTAGATTACCCGTGGTTTAAAAATCTATAACGCTTGTTGTTGGAAAATTTATTGTACTTCACGAATCGTATATTTTTGTACAGTTTGTGTTTAAATTATAATTTTCTCTAGGCTTAGCGCACTCTTGAGTGATTTTAACAATAAGATCTGCGGTAGAGGCATGGTACATTCTCAAAGTAATTGTGTACTGTACATTTCTTTTTTTTTTTATAAAATTTTCTATTTTTATTATTTTATTGTCATAGATATTTACCAAAGAAATAAAAAACAATTGTAGATAGGGATTAAGTACCTTTTCAATTTTAATATCATCGTTTATAACAACAGTACCTATTTATTTTATTTTCTGAATAAATTATTAAATATTTTCTGTTTTTTAATTGTTGTAGCCACTTGATGTCTGTAATTAAAAAATTAAGTGTATCTAATTGTTTTTTATCACAATATATGGAAGAAATTAAAAATATATTGATATAAATGCATTTATTTTGGGTAACAGCATATTTTTATACGTATATTAAAAAAAAAAAAAAAAAACAAGAGCATATTAAGTGCGTATTTTAAGGTTTTTTAATGCATAAATGCATACTTTTTTAAGCTGTTTGAGTGCACATAAATCCGGACACTAGTAATAAACAATGCGTGTACATCAACTACACCTCCTTACGCCCCCTGCTGTACACTCGTGCCGTCGTTCCTCGCATTCTAAACAGTACCTATTTGAATTGTTTATTGAGTATTTTTTTTATTTATTGTTTTTTTTTTTAAATACACTTAACACACGTTACCGAATTATTATGTTATTTATATTTTATTGTTTCCCAGTGTGGACGACTGACAACGTGGTCAAACTCACAAATCACATCGGCGACGTTCGTGAAAAATCTGTCGCCAGGGAAAAACGGTAAAAATGACAATGGAATAATACGAATATTACGACTCCGGGGGCGGTTAACCGTACAGTCCGTATTGCGTTATTACAGTGGTTCTCAACCGGTGTTACGCGGAACACGGGTGTTCCGTGTACTTTGGATAAGTGTTCGTCGTCTAAACTTTAAAACTCAGTAGGAAAAAAAACGTACAAAACTTTTGATGCCATTGACTTAACATTTTGATTTTTATCGATTTCTAAAACGCTATATAGTATAAGGTACATCATAGAAGGAAATCGAGGGGATTTTGGAATCTTAGCCCCCGAAATCCATTCAAAGCCCCCATATTTCTCATAAATTGCATAAGATTAACATTATTAGGAGAGTGGATAAATCAATAAAAAAAAAAATCACGTCACCCCTCAAAATATTTATCCTAATCCGGCTCAATAGGTCAATTATTATTATAAGACGTATTATATAACGGTGAAAAATCTCATAAATTATTAAGTGTTCCGTCATTCAAAAAAACATTAAGAACCACTGCGTTATTGTTTAGTAGGGGGGGGGTGAACAATTTAAGTTTCTACGGTTAAATTACAACAATCGTTTCTCGTGAAAATCTAGTTTTGCGACATATTATATTATATTATTCAAGTTTTCCGGGAAAAACCGATGAGAATTTCCAAAAAAAAACCAACCTCTCATCATAAGTACCACGCCATTCAAAAATTCTCCCCAGAAACGCACGCTGAACGTACTGATCCAATCACTTTTCCGCGTAGATGGGAGGCTGAGAGAATTTTATTTCACTCGCGCTCCATCCATAACATACAGAGTGTAAAGAACATATAACAGTGGCCATACCGTATACTGTTACGTATAGTGAATTGAAGCAATCGAATGGAATACGTTAAGAGTGACCTGCATTTCGAGAAAAATACAATTATTTTTCTTGTTTGGTTGGTACCACTTTAAATTTTCATATTGTCACATTCGATAAGATATACAAAAACAATGACATTTATTTTAAAGTATGACAACAGTTGCTTATCAGTGATCCGATTGAGCAAGGGATACAATATTTCGATACGGTAATTTGATTCTTCTTTTCAACAGGTCACTCTAAGCGTATTCCATTTCAATGCTTCATTTATGTATGCGCGTATGGCCACGGGTTGATTCATAATGTGAAATATCACATACGTATACTAATACTGCCAGTGACACGAGTTTCCCGAGTCTCGCACAATATCACATATTATTATTATTAAAATGATCGAGCACAAGGTGGTTGCGCGACGAGGTACAACAACACGTGGGGATTTCGGATAAGACGACGGGCGATCTATAATTAACACCCGGGTGGTGGGGGGGGGTGTTTCGGGGCGCACGCGTATAAACAAAAGTCCCTTTAATTAGTCGGCTCCCGGGGGCGAGTTGACATTTTCGCGCGAAGGTGTAGTACGCGAGCAGCCCCCCCCCTCCCGTGTGATATTAATTGAAAATGTCACTGTGAGCGGCGAAATCGACGCCGGGGCCCGGTGTGCCGGGTGCAGCAGTGCAAGATAAATTACACGTCGAAAAAGAAACTTAATTGTTTCCCTTTCGTGTCCTACTGGTAATAAATAATAATGGCGTCACTGCGCTGTCACCTCTCTTCGTCCCGCCGTCATAAGACCGTCATAGACTAGAACAAATTTATTTAGTTGGTACGGTTCTTTGATGACTAAAACAAAGGTTTAACAAACATTTGATGATAAATTTTTTTTAGGATTTCGAACGAAACAATCGGGAGACAAACTCAAACGATAAATCGCTCAGGTGTAGGTAAAAGAATTCGATCGAAATGAAAACGTAATCACACACTATTGTAAGTTTGAAATTGAGTTATGTAAATACTGACTCGACTGATTTTAATTAAATTTTTAAAATATAAGTATACCTTGTGAGTAAAATATGAGAATATGTTTGTACAAAACGTTCAGCTCTTAAAACGATAAATCGAAAATTTTATGAAATAAAACTTGATTTGAATTTTGGAGTAGAATACGTGTCTTCATAAAAAAAAGAAAACATATGAAACGTCATTTTGAAACCATCATCCCCTTCGCTCCACTCGGAATCTAATAATTAACTTATTCTACTAATTTTAAATTTTACTCGCCTATCATCTACTGTGTTGTAAAATTATCATTGCTCGAGGACGAATAATTATTAGAGATGGAATGCCCTATAAAATCGTAAAACACACCCTTAAAAATTAAAAAAACGACATAAAATATCAAAAATACATTCAAAATATTGAAAAAATGCTTTAGTGTTCTAAAAACAATGTGCTATATAAACAATGCTCAAAAATGCATTTGATTTTTAATCATTCTGATGTACCTATCGATGCAAATTAATACATATCTGAACAAATTGATTGATTATGAAAAAAAAAAAAAAAAGGTTTGCTTGTAAAATCCAAAACGGAACTGACGTGTGTGGGCGACTTGGATTAGAATTTTCAATAAAATAAATGAAGAAAATGAATGCACACGTGGTTAAGGATGTTGGTGGAAATTTTTTTACGCTTTAATGTTCATTTGTAAAAATAATTCTGTGGGTTATAACACATAATGTTTATTTTTGTTTTTTTTTTCTCTCTTAACACTTTTTCCTCTCTATAAGAAATACTTGTCCAAAAGTCTCGACCACCAACTTTTTCAAATCACATTTGTCTCTAGATACGGCTTTCTTGTCTATATTTTACTTATCTTTACTTTACTTTACTATGTACTTCACTGTTACTATAAACTTTTTTTTATTTTGCGTTTTTTCTCTCTGTTTTATTTTTTCTCTGCTGTTTTATTCATATAAAAATCGTGTTATTGCGTAACCGTCTTTAAATAAAGTCATAAAAACGCGAATTTCGGATCCAAATGCTCAAAGAATAACTCAAAAAAATGCCCAAAAAAAATAAAAAAATAAATAAATAAAATTCAATTCAATTTCTTATTTTTATTCCGAAATACGCGAGACCAAGTTTTAGGTGACAGAGTTAAGCGCGTCCCCTAATCCCAGCCCGAGTAATTAATGATTATTAATTGCTACGGCGGCGGTACAATAAGCGAATAACGACGAAGCGGGCTGTACGCGGAATGTAGCATTGACGACGGTTTTTTACGAATCAAAATCGTTATTCGAAATAAAACGCGTGTTTCGATTTCGAACTTTATGCATTGTCATTATTTCTTTCGGTTCTGCGAATAATCATAGAAAAAAAAAAAAAAAATCTGTCGCCGCCATTTTACGTATATTGTGTGTGCGTTGAGTTGTGACTCACGATGGTCGTCGTCCGTGACGAAAACGATTCGACATAGAAAACGTTTCTCCTCTTTTCGGCCACGGGCCATCATCTAACGGCGTTATTCTGCAGACGTCAAAACTCGAATACACTTATAATATAATACCACCGACGAGAGATAAGATTGACAGTAGAAAAAAAAAAAAAAAAATAAGTGCTCCGGAAACCAATTTTATATTGCCGTTCGATGTGTCTACTCACAATATAATATTATAAATCAATTCTCAAGCACTCTTCGGATACCGCAGAATATGAAAAATATGTTCAGTGTGATGTGCGTATTTTCAAATACGATTGTCAGTAAAATATTTTTCATTTTTCATTTTTTTTTTTTTGTCCACTCAATTCCATTTCGCATTTTATTCGTATTATTATTATTATTATTATTATCATCGAGGAGCATATGATAATAGATTATATTATGTGTATTCAATTTGAAATACAATCGCGGGAAAAGTCAAAAGCAAAATACTATATATATATATATATATAATATATAGCTATTAGAGGAACAAAACTGTTATTTATTAATATTATCTTTTAGATTCTGAACGAAGTGAAGAAGCTAGTGTTTTTACAATGATGTCTATTTATTTTTTTTTCTGTGTACAACAACTTTTTTTATAGAAATACTTGTCCAAAAGTTTCGATCAGTAACTTTTTGCAACCGGATTTGCCTCTCTCTAAATGGTACTTTAGAGAGGTCATTTTTTGAATTTCTCAATTTTTCAATTTTTTTTTTTTTTTTTGGAAAAACTACCCAAAATTTAACAAAAACGACTCGGAAACCATCGTTTTTTGATCCGAACTATATGAAAATTTAAACATAGATAAAAAATCATATAAGAAAGATTTTGGCGCAAGAAAATTTTGAAAAAGTGAAAAAAAAATTTCGGACATTTTTCTAACATTTTTTTTTTTCACATTTATTTTTTATATTATTAACTTCCCTCCCTCGTTCAGAATCGTTTTATTGAAGAAATGATTTATCGTCTCTTTAAAATGCAACACATCCGTCAAGAGAATCGCACCCATCGTGCGAAACCCATTTTTAAACTGTCAATTATATAAAACTTAACTGTATTATAGTCAAGAAAGACTCTAGAAGCTCTGAAGTTTTGTTTAAATTGTTAGCTGCTCCTAGGGTGGAATTTTATGTGTGTGTGTTAAGTTTAAAAAAAATAATATAAATAATTTCCTCCATAAAACGATTCTGAGCAAAGCTACATTCTCTTAATACATATTTTTTAGTACCATTTGAAATTTTATTCGCATATTTGTATGAAATTTTCAGGTCATAATACCATATGGGTAAAAGTTTTATAAAATGTGAAACTTATAAAAAGTGGAAAATTTCCAATATTTTCAAAATTCTATATATAAGCTGGAAACGGGTTAAATGGTTTTAAAATATGTTTATGAAGTATGCGTATGAACGTTTTTTGTAGTTGGCGGTTGTTTCACGTTCCTATAAGTTTTAGAATTATGACTAAACAGTTGAAATCGATTTAGTAATAATACTTTTTTTTTCTTTTCCGATCAAGTATACTTGCAAAAATTTTAATTATTCATTAGTAAATCACTAAAAATTATGAAATAATCTAACAACAACGTAAAAATTAGCGTGGTAAAATGTAAATTATGTAAATTGTACCTAATACGATATTGTTTACCGAGGTTTTTAGCGTTTTAAAATATCTTAATTATTATAAACACACGGATGGATAACCTTAACCTTGCCCTCCCCCCCCCAAAAAAAAAAAAGTTTTTCCTTACACAACGGCCTTGATTTTGCACCTATACTATACTATTTACGTATTTAAACGAGATATTTTTTTTTTTTAATAGAACCCAGTCGCCTATTTTTTTTCCCCATCGTTGTCCCCGATACACGAAGTCGTCGAAGACAAAAAACTAATAGATACACATATTTTTTACAAGAATAAGGATAATCGGTTTAGAATCAACGCGTATTTTTCAATTTATTTGAAAAATATTTGGAGAAATCGGATGGGTGAAAAAATTTTTACGAGAGTTTAAATTTATAATTATTACTCCATTGATAATTGTTGGCATGAAAATAGCAGATTTATTTATACTTTTATTTCATGAAATATAAGCATTTTTTTTTTTTTATTATTAAGAGTTGAAAATATTACATAAACTTACTTATATTATACAAGTCTACTAATATTTACGGTTCTGTTAAAATCTTCACTATTTTTAAATTTTTAATTATCAAAGCTTTATCATTAAAAATAATATTATTAATTTCGCCGGTTATTCTGTTATTATACTATTGTTAAACATACTAAACATAAAATTGATAATAATAATTATTATTAAAACGTTACACTGAAGAATCTACTGGGAATCGTTTTATTTATCGTATTCCTTTTTAAATACAGTCCATACACTCGGTGGTTAAACGAACACGTCATGGCAACGTAACGTACTTACTTGGCTTTCACGGGAAAAGGAAAAAAAAAAAAGGAGAGTTAGCAATGAATTTTCATAGGGTTCGAAGTTTATCCTGTTAAAAATGCAATAAAATCGTTTGAATTATTATTGTTAAAAATTAAAATCCCTTAAAATCGCTGTAAACACGTGTTGAAAAAGTAATCAAGTAATATCTATAGTAAAAAAAAAGTTTTAAAAACTCGGACATACTTCGGAGTACACCATATGGGTATTCTTCGATTTTCGAGTGGATCTTGGTGGGTGTGTTAAATTTTACGGAAACTATAAATTATTTTCCCAATAAAATAATTCCGTATGGAGTTTCGGTTCATATGAGAGAAGTTTACTTAAAATTGTAAAGTTTATTAAAAAATAATAATTTTTACTGGGCTAGATTTAAATTCCGCTATTATCCGAGAACAGTAAAACTATAAAAAAAATTTTTAGAAAAAAGTTTTATCTAATTTTTTTGTCACATTTTCAAAATTTCTTTCGCCAAAACATTTTTCATATTATTATCTAACCTGTATTGAAATTTTCATCAAGTTTCAAAAATAAAAAATATATATATATATATATATATTTAGTTCCATTTTTGTCGAATTTCGAATAGATTTTCACGGATAATAGAAAATCTATTGAGCATTTCAAAAAATAACCTCTCAAAAGTACTTAAATGAACAAAAAAAAAAAAAAAAGAGGAAAGTTCCAAGCACCGGTATTGTCCGAGAGATTCACTTTATCGAGCGATTTTTCGTTGGCTCTAGAAAGTTCCCAAAACTATGGGTCGCGACCCTAAAGTGGGTCGTGATTAAATTTTTAGCGGGTCGCATTGTAAATGTTAGATTCTGAGTGGAGTGAAGAAGTAAGTTTTTTCCAACGGTATATATATATATATATATATATATATATATTTTTTTTTTTTTCATTGAACACTTTTTCGTATAGAAATATTTTCCAAAAGTTTCGACCAATAACTATTTTAATCAGACTTTGCATCTAGATGGCATTTTAGGGTAGTCAAATTATCCAAAATGTTCACTACGTCTGCAAAATTTAAGAAAAGTTTCTCTAAATTTGAGAAAAATACAATTAAAATTGTACGGAAATGTAAATAATGAAATTTAAAAAATATTTTTGTAAAAGAATTTTTTTTTCATCATGTTCATATACGCGTATTCGTGTAAGTATATAATTTTAAATATTAATTTCACAATTTTGTAATAATAATTAGAGTCGTTTACAGTTATCAAAACTATTCGATAAAAATTTTAATACAAATTAATGTTTTTCTCATTCAGTGTTTTTTTTTTTTCCCCCATTTTTGTCACTCGATAAGCAAAAAACCAAAAAACCAAAAAAAAAAGAGACATTTAATTTTTGTTTTGAGTCGCTGAAATTGATAAAAATGCCCGAAATGGGTCAAACCTTAAAAAGTTTGAGAACCTTTGCTCTGGAACGAAATGTGTTGGTAGGAGCTGTCCCCGAATTTCGGTCACTACGTATACACACACACACACACACACACACACACCACAAGTATTCAGTTCGAGGTGCGAAGGATATCCTCCCCGTCCCCCGACCGGGTGCAACTCCGGCGTAACGCGTAATTAATGCGAAAAACAATAATAAATCGTCGTCGTGGGAATAAAAATTCTCAAAAAAACGCGACGAAACGAGTCGTGGTACTCGTTCGCAGCAGAGTGGTTCAAGGTCATAATAAATATGCACTACGCGCAGATCGAGGGGATTCCATTGGACCGCTGGTGGTCCGGTGAAAGGAACGTGTGTACATTTGTCACGTGCGTTTTATGATATTATTATTATTATTATTATTATTTTTTTTTTACTATTTTATTTTACGCGCATAGCGCACACGTACAGTGTACAAGAAGCCGCCGCCGATCGTCTGACAGTACGCGCAGATTATTGTAATATATATATAATATACGTCGGAAGCCCTAACGGATCGCCATGAACGTCTTTTGGACGACGACGACGACGACGACGACGTTATCCGCAGTGCTCCTGCTCAAAGCAACAGGTACGTGCCAATTTTGGTTATATACGGTGAAACCTCTGAATAGCGGACACTCTCGGTCGCCGAAATTTCGTCCGCTATTCAGAGGAAAACATTTTTGTGATAAATAAATAAATTCAATAATTTTATTTTATATTATTTTTACGTTAATTAAATATAATATGTACATTGTACATACATGATAAAACTAACGTTTATGATGAAAAAAAACCAGTCACCTAAATTTTTATTTTATTTTTACATTAATTGAACACATCTTAAAAAATAAAAACTAACGTTTTTGAAAAAAATCTGTTACTTTAGTTTATGTATACATAAATTCGCACTACAATAAACGTTGGCATCGCAAACGCAACTAAACGCACATAGGACAATGCATAAGTTACAATATTTCGTTGACGCGATAATATTTCAAAGACTGAACGGATAACATACAATTTTCGTATATGTACAGCATAATAATGTACTCATAAGATAACTTGATACATAATTGAGATTTTTATTCTGGTGTTCTAAAATAATTCTTGATTTAAGATAAAAATTACTAATATCAATGTCATAAAAGTGTCCGTTATTTAGAGTGTCCTGTATTTAGAGGTTTTTCCTGTACAAAAGTAGTGAAAATGTCCCCGTCCCCGAAAAAACGTCCGCTATTTGGAGGTGTCCGCTATTTAGAGGTGTCCGTTAAGGGAGGTTTCACTGTATATATACACATATATATATATATATATATATTATATTGACACTGACGTATTTAAGACCGGCTCAATTGAATCGGGTCCCAAAAACACAGGTAGTCAATATTTTACCCTCAATAAGTGCCTTTGAATTATTGGCCGCCTACCTTTTGTTTTTCCGAAAAATATATTGGTTACCAAAATGTTATTAAAATAGTTCTTGAAGTCAGGCGTTATTACTTGAATTCGGTTAACACGAGATAGCCATGTAGATTCTCAATACAATTTTAACACACGGTTTACACGGTATCACATTTTTATATTTTACTGAGAGTTATATAATATCTATTTTTTTTTTTTTTTTTTTCTATTCACTTAGTATACGATAAAATCTAAAAACAATAATTATTTCAAAAATAATTAAAACACAGACAATATTATATCTGAACGAATCATTATAAAATACATATAATTTACATAGAGTGTCATAGAGTGTCATAGAGTGTCGTTATGAAATAAACAAATAAAAATATTATATCAAACATTTTTTTTTGTCGTGGCTTATACTTATGGGGGCCAGTGTTTTTATGTACTGAAATCTTGAATTCACACCAGCGTCATATTTTCGAATTGCATCTTCTGAAAATTTTATTTTATCTCTGATTTCTTTTCGGTGTGGTTTTATTATAATATTGGAACTCCTTGTCAAAAATATTGTTGTATCAGTTTGAATACTAAATAATATAATATTTAAACACTTGCGAGATATTTGGATGTGGTGAATAGGTTAGTGTCGAAAAAGTAAACAAATATTATAAAACATTACAACGATATTCAACAGTTTAGGGAGCCAATTCAAATATACATTTTTTGGGAGAGCCAATTCAAGGGTCGAGTTCATAATTACCCAAAATTGGGAGCCGTCACACATCTAAACACATCTATTTTCAAAACAATAATTGCTACAAATGCAGTTTTAAAAATTTTATCGATTCCGTTAATTGTTTTCAATCCATCTCGCGTCTTGCCACCCATATCCCCGGGGTAGGGGTGCAGTAGTAAAATTCATAAAAGAAATATAGTCTCCGACCATTTGATTTAGATCAGACGCGTTGTCGTTTTTGACATTAAAAACATTAAAAAAAAAAAAAACTCATTTTAAAGTGTTCACACATGTACTGGTTAAAAACCGAATGATTCCTCAATCGTTTTCTTATTCCTTTTCTGAGTACCTCTGTGTTTCATATTTATGAGAAATGGTTGTTTCTTTGCAGATCGAGTTTTCGTTTCGATATTCCACCAAAAAAAAAAAAACGCAACCCTGACCCGATCGATAGTTCAAAGAGAATTCGAATAAATTAAAAAAAAAAAAAAACGTAAAGCCAACAATGTATACAGTATCTACCCCATCACAAGGGATGAGGGTGCTTAAGCCTTAATTTCTGGGCAATCAAGTGTTAGTCGTTAGGTTTAATGGTAGGTACACACTGACGGTCATAAATACGTGTAGTTATATAGTTCACAGTGTCATACTCGAAACATGAAAACCCAAAAACAGATTTAAACTTAAAAAATATGGCGTGCAAAAAATGAAACGGCACGCATTAGTACGTTTTCAAAAAAAAAGCAATACACTAGATCTAAAATACCCCTCGCTTGTTTTAGAGAAAATACATTTTCAAAAATTTAAAGTAAGTATTTTTTTTTTTTTTTTTTAGTGGACGGCGATTTTGGCACTCTTTTTTTTTTTAACCACAAAACATAAATTATTTTCGATAAGATTTAAAGTTCTGACCGTTCTGCGGACTTTTGAGTTATGTCAACGCATAACAAAAATAATACGTCTAGAAAGACGGAATTCATTGATTTATCTATTAGAAAATGTTTTTTTTTTTTTCAAAAATTATAATCATCACTGGAATTTTTTGTTGTTCGTAACGTTGAATGAGTATAAGTACGATACGCTGTAGTCTCCTCCGTGCCTTTTCAACATTTTTGTTTTTATTACTATTCACACTAAATGTTGTTTTTATCAGTTTTATTATAATTATTTTCTTATTTTGTATAAAATTTTGGAGAAACAATAAAGTATACCTAGCCAATGGCTAGAACCACTTTAGGGTTTTGTGAAAAACTGCAAAACTAAAAGTTTAAACTATACAGAATAATTCAATGAATTTTTTTGGTTGTCCGTTATAGAAAAAAAATGTGATGAAACACTTGTATGTATTATAAGGTTTTTTTTTTTAAAAAATTCCATACTAACTAACAACCTATAACCTAACCTCTTGGCTACTACGCCTGTGGCTGTAGTACAATAACGTTAAAGGGACAAAGGGACAAATAAAGGATTATTTTTTTAGTTTAATGGCGTGTTGAGGAGATCATTGGTTAGCCGCTCTGTCATAATACGTTTATCGTTGACGTTAACGCACAACAACGATAATAGTGAGTAAGAAAATAATATTTATCCATAATACGAGGCGTCCAGTTTCAAAACCAGCTAAAAGATGATTTTTCTCAAAATAGTTTTTTTTTTTTATTTTCCAAATATTCACACTGTATGTATTTATTTGCTCTGGTAATAGTACTCATATTTTTTCAGTTTTCATAAAATTAAATATTAACTAGAATTAAGTTCTATTTGGTAATTATTTTTTACCATTAGGTAATTTTATATACATAAAATTCAAAATGTTTTGTATTTCTTAAATTTCCCAGTTTTTGTTTCAAATTCACCTATCCCAATAAAGTCAATTTCAAAATTAGCCATAAGTGAAAAAAATTAAAATTAAATTTTTGATTTTAAAAACAGCCATATTATGCTTAAATTCACAACAAAACCAGCCATTTCAAAACTATAAATGTATTTAACTGTTGTAATAATATTTTTACAAAATATATTTTCACATACCATTCAAAGCTTTGATTTCATATTTATTATAAAATTGTGGACCAATTTTTATACCAAAACGTTATTTTTGTTTTTTGTTGTTTCTGAAAAATTTCGAAAATTGCTCATAGCTGGTTTTGAAACTAGACGCCTCGTATATAATCCCCGGGGGGAATTCTATAGGGTGTTGCGTCAGTATTCCCAGTATATTATATTATACGTGCACGTATAGTATTATTATTATTATTATTATTGTGTTCGAGTTGCACAACCGTAGGAGACATGTCTATAATAATAATAATAATAATAATAATAGATACTATGGGTACATGACAGATTGGAACACAAAACCGTTGGCCCGAAGGTGTGTTTATGAGTACTACTACGGGTCCTGGGGCCGGGGAAAGGGTCCGAGCACGACACCTGTTCAATATAACGTACACCACATACCTTGTGTGATCACACGAGTGAAATGTACTCGAGAACACGAGGTGTAATGCGTTATAATAATAATAATAATAATAATAAAATATGATATAATGCGACGTTATTGTAAAAAATACACACGCGAGACACACGCGGTTAGGATTTCTCTCTCTCTCTCTCTCTCTCTCTTTCTCCTCTCTCTCTCTCCCCTCTCTCTCTCTCTCTTTCTCCTCTCTCTCTCTCCCCTCTCTCTCTCTCTCTCTCCGTTTCGCCGGTGAAAGTTGCACCATACCCGCGTGTGGTTTTCAAAACAATAACACTGGGCGTATTTGAACCATGTGTATATGTCATTTTTTTTTTTTTTCTTTGTGTACAGTTATCTGGGTGTTATTTGAACACGCGGTAACGGTTCGGAACCCAATTCGCGTCTCGGGACGATTTATAATTGACACAATTATTATAGTGATGTAAGTGGGAAATTTCCATTTTAGAAATTTCTAAAGTGGAAATTTCTTAGTAAAACAATTCGAATAATAGTTTTTGTTTAAACGTAAAATGTTGTTTTGATAAGACATATTATGAGAATAAGAGTACATAAGTATATATAATTACTATTTGTATAAATATAATAATATATTATGTACATTGTAAAAAATATATATATATAAATAATATTTATATGTTATAATAGAGTATTATTTTATGCACATTTCAAAAAATTTCTGGAAATTTCTCAAAAATTAAATTTCTGAAATTTAACATCTCTAAGTTCACACAATAGTGACCCAGGACTCGACTTAGATCGCTTATTGTTTATTTTATTTGTTCGGAAAATATCTGGATGCGATGCGAATCCGGATTTTCGGTGCTTGGATTTTAAATTCTAAAAATTTCCAAATTAATAAACGCAACTATTACACAATGTATTTATCTTGTTTTCCCGAGTTCAATTTTTAGATTCGGAACAAAGTGAAGAAGCTAGTGTTTTTACAATGATGTTTATTTATTTATTTATTTATTTTTTTTTTTATTTTTTTTTTTCTGTTAACACTTTTTCGTATAGAAACACTTGTCCAAAAGTTTCGATCAATAACTTTTTGAAACCGGATTCGCCTCTAGATTGTACTTTAAAGAGGTCATTTTTTGAATTTCTCAATTCTTCAATTTTTTTTTT
>JAIPRM010002838.1:0-28556 GCA_025469315.1 Stegophylla sp. TES_Ste_2020
ATTGCAAAAATAGCAAAATTGTAATATATTTTTGAGAAATCAATAATTTTTATTATTTATAAATTTAAATAAAAGAAATCTTGGGTGGGGCTATAGCCCCAAAGCCCCTCCCTTGGGTGCGCCACTGCACCCCTGTTATATAATATGACGTTATTTTGTAATTGGTTTTCAATCAAAAAATATCACTACAGAAATGGAGACCGCTCGTTCCGCGAGAGCTTATTCATCGGAACGGATGTATCGCAACGTACGCATATAATATCTCGCAGTCACTAACTTAAGTGTTACTAGACAATGATAAAAATATTTTTATAAAGAAAGAAAAAAAATTCTAGATTCACTCGAAAAATATTCATTTTCTCGCACACATTATTATCACTATAGGGAGACTAGTTTGTATGAAGAATACTATTTTGTACTAAGTTTGTATGAACAATGACTAGAATCGATTATATTAGGGTGACCATATCTTTAAAAATATAAAATAGAGCAGGAAAAAGATAAAAATTCTGCAATACCGATTTGGAAATATCATAAGAAAATCTTAGCTCTTTTAAAGCATGTTATTTTAAATAAATGTGTGCTTAGAGAAATATCATTTTTTACTTTTAAGCTAAATATCATTTCGAAATTTTGGTTGACATTATTAATGACATAAGTATCAATTTATTTATTATTTATTGATACATTTAAGAATGTTGGGTTTTTCTACAAAACTTTAGAAACAATGACTTTGTGTTAATGACTCAGTATGGTATTCGAAAAATTGCAAGGACAGTTATGAATAATATAAAATTATTAAATAATGTTTATTTATTAGAGAAACTTCGGAGCTAAACGTAGGTTATTGAAATTCTTTAAATTTGCATTTGCTCGAGAAATAATGATATCGATTACAAAAAAAAAAAAAACAGGATAAAGAATAGAAAGTTTCTGGGGATAATTCGACCATAAGATAAACTAAAGGACAATCATGTAAAAAACAAGACGTATTGTCACCATAGATAATATTTAAATAATTAAATTTTCAAAACTCATTAGTTTATATAGAATGATAATTGTTTGAATGCTTATTCAAAATAAAATCATTTCAAACTTTGTCGATTCTCGATCACGTTGGTTCAAATGCTATTCGCTTAAAACAAACGAACGTTCATCAATTTCATCGATCAATTATAAGTTTCATCAAACTTTTCCAGTGCACCATCACCATCATGTACAACTACACAATACAAACGTAATTAGTAATTACCATGTTTGAAGATAGGTTTTCTTTTTGATATTTTTATTTTCGATGACATAATCTACGAATGAGATGAATGAAATTGTAATAATAAATATGTATACGGTACCGTATGTCTGCGTATCATGGAACATTTAAAGAGTTTACGCTAAAATTATTATATTTTAGTTTTAAAACGGAGCGAAGAAGCTGGACAGTGCTTTTAGATTGATTTTTCTTTTTTTCTTTATTGGAACATTCCAATATCTATAATCGGATCCCAATGGTTTTTAAACAGGAATTTTTTCAAAAAAAAAAAAAAAAAGAGAAACTGTCGAAAAATTCAGTAAAAACAATAAAATATGCCACATAAATAAGATTTTCATGATATCAATTTTAGTAATTCATTCATAAATCTAAAATTAGTATTACTAATAACTTGTATTGTATTATATTAGTGAATAATTTCAAAATTTTTTTGTATATCTTTTGAGATAAATAAAAAATTTTGAATTGACCTTATATTTTGTAAGTTTTCGTTAATAAAATTTTTTTCTCTCAATATAATCAGCTGAAAATTTAACATAACCTCACTCATAAATATTCCCAGTAAACTTAAGAGAGCATCGTAACTCGTTAGTTAGTTTTTTTTTTTAAAATAACCGTTTAAAGACTTAAAATTAGAATTAGTATGATAAGCAGGTAATTTTTATGTAAAATAATGATTTTTTCAATCAGATCTTTAAGACTTCTAAATTACGTTTAAATTACAATATTTTTTGCATTAAAAGATTTAAAACATTTCTCACACGGATTTTAACACCTGCTATATTTTGCATGGAAGTTGGTTTTAAATTAATAATTTTTAACAAGCGTTTTAAATGAAAATTATCACTTAAATGGTGGTTTATTGAAATAAAGGCATATTTATTTTTCTTATTATTATGTAAAATATTCAATTTATAAATTTATAGAATGGAAAATTATATACAAGCTTTATTCATGTATAAGTCTCAACTCATATTCACGCTTTTTTCGAAATCAGTGGAGAAATTTTTTAATCATATCAGATTTAAATTTCCATATAGGGTAAAAGTAATAAGTTTTACAAATATTGAAATGAACATGGATTATTCTGTTATTAAATAACAATTGTAAGACATGCTCAATATTAAACTGAAAATTATTGTTGTATATAATTAACTGAAACTTTTTTAAAAATTCAACAAAACCCACCAAGAGTTTTTAAAGAAATACAATTTTTTAAAAGATAATTTTCAGAGGTTTCAATGCAAACCAATTTGAAAATTAAACAAAAGGATGCTTATTAAAACGTTCAATCTAAACTTTTTGAATTTTGTTAAGTAATGGCATTATAATATTTCATAAATAATTTTACATAATAAAAGTATCTACATGTTTTCTTAAAGAATAAAAAAAAATTATAAGAGTAATATATTAATGGTTTTGTCCTACGGTCTAATTGTCACAGAAACAATTAGATATTTACTGTAGAATATATATTTTTTTTAATTTAAATAAAAAGAAAATTGTAAAAATATTTATAGCTCTGATACCAGGGATCTGTCACCTGTCACCCATGCCCGACAATAATACAGGAACATCATTGCTCTTATTTTCCATTTCTGATGCGAGTATTATTTGAATTTTTCTCATCACCATTTCGCAAAAATCATCACTTGTATGATTTGTTGATCTCAAATTATGGTCAGAATTAGTAGAGAATAACGTATTATTGAGTCGACCGAAAATATTGTCTTATGAATTTGAGAATATCACATCGAGTGCATAAAAATACCAGATAGTAAATTGTGAGTGTGTTGAAAAATTCAGCGAAATGAAGCAGATCGGGAATTTATAACATTACAAAATGTCAATAGCCGGCGCATCAAATAGGCAATTTAAGGCCATCCGTGTAAACCATGTGAATAACCGTTTATATGGTTTTTTTTTTCAGAAAACATTTGATTTTAGATGAATTTTTACTAACTATTTAATTGTTTTCTAATTTTTTTATTTTTTATTTATGTAAACAGTAGGTCTTTATGGCTACCAATGAAGAAAGGAACCGGTAAACGATCACTACCTAGGTGTCTTGTACAGGCTAAGCTTGTTCACGGGTGCTCATTAAATATCCAATACTAAAATTATCAATTTTGATAAATAAATAAATAATAATGAGAATTACAAGCATTAAATTGTTTTTTTTCTTCATTCATATAAGTTTTATTAAATTTGAATTTTATTCTAATCGTTTATTTGAAATCATTCTCAAATGTAAAATTAATGCATTGATTTTCACTTTGAACTAATTAATATTATAAACATTGCTATTATAATTAAGTATTTTTAGATTCAAACCCTTGTAGTGACGCTGACATAGATATATTCCACACCTGATTTTGAGAACTTGCTGCGTTTATCATAAATAATTATTTTATTTGATCAACTTTATATATTTAACTTAATTATTGAAATTCCACCGGTTCTTATTAAATGATTCAGTGATGTCTACAGGCTTAATACAGGGAGACGCGCTGTTTCTGGTTTTATTTAACGTTATGCATCGAAGTAGGTCGGAAACACTATGGAAAAAGCCACTAGGTTTAAATGTAGGATGAGGAGAACGAATAGTAGTGGTTACATACGCAGACGATTTAGTGGTAGCAGGGATAGAGTAAGATGTGTGTTTCAAAAGCACAATCGACAATTTAATCGACGTGGCGAAAGTGGTTGGATCAATAAAAACAAAATTAAATTCATGATCGCATCTAGGAGAGAGAGACCGCAAAACGCGATATCAAAAAAATAAATAAATAAATAAATAAAAATATTTTTCGAAAGATCCCATAACTTTAAGTGTGTAGGGTAGCCGATAGACATAAACCCACAGGCTAGTCATGAAAAAATATATTAAGGAGAAACAAATACTATTTCGCACTGATCTGAAGGTTTAAATATAAAAAAAAATTGTCGAGAAAAACAAAAATAAAATAACCTAAGATTAAGATCAATTTCGCCCTCCAAGGGCAGTATTTTCAAAACCCAAATTGGACATAAATTGCATTCTTCCATTACTTAATATTATTCACACCGAAATAAATACATCTCATAATATTTTTTGCATTTTTATAATAAATTGCCATCAAGTGTATTTTTAGATATTTACAAAGAACTAATTACATTATTATTATTATTATTATTTTTTTTTTTTTAATGAGATAATGGATTTCAATATAATATAATTTAAGTTTTGTTTTAGTAATTATGGTGAATTTTTTATAATTTTTCCTCGTTAAAAGTCACACTATTTTTATTTTATCACATATTATTTTGATAAAACTAAAAATTGGTAAAAAGTAATATAATATACTTCAATTATTCTGTTATAGTATAAATATTAGATTTTTTTGTTGACACTATTTAATACCTCTAAATGTTTCAAAAGGATTTTAATGATTAATTAACGAGGAATTTGCGATTAACGGCAATGTGACATTATGAGTGTGGACGTAAAACAAAATATTCTATTTTTATATTTTTTATTTGAAAAATAAAGATGTTAATATTTACATAGTTTTAATTTTAACTAATTAGTGTATCACATTAAAATTAATGTATAAAATTATATCTCTAATATAGATTCAAAAAAATACTAAATTATTTGTTACAAATTATGATATCTATATCAATTGATTATATTTAAACTTAATTTTTTAAAAAGTATGAATTATTTTTTTGGTATTATTAGGGTAATTTTTAAAATTATTTTTAAATTTTTATATATGGTGTCATTTAATTTTTATTTATTAAATCAAATATCACCCTTTTTAGGCATATTATTAAAACATTTTAGGCCATTAAATACCGGATCCTAATTATCACATAAAAATAAAATACATGTAATATACTACATGTATATTGTACATTCTACCTTTTCTTATGTTTATGTATCAAATACTTTATATAATTATATTTATGCACATTGTAAATAGGATTTATACCCATAAAATACATATATTATTATTATTATATTCTTAAGTAAAAAACGTACGTGACTGCAACGTTCCGACGAATTGAGAATTTTTTCAGTGAAAACTTTCTTGTTTTTTTTTATTACCTAATTTAAACGGATGGTATCCAATTGCAACGATCAATAACAACAAACGTTCACGTAGACGAATTTTCATTTGTCATAAAAACTGATGCACTACAAGTGTTTATTTTTTTTGTACATTTTCAATTCAATTGAATATTAAAATGCGTAGAGATAGATGGAAGGTGTATAATCACGAAGTCCTTGTAAGGGTCAGAACTCTAATTATATTTATTATCATTATTATTATTATTACAATTTTACATTGATTTATAATATTGTAAAAAAAAAAAAACTTTTTATTTTTTCAAATCAAGTTCGGCTGTAATGCAAGTCATTTCAATTATTTGAAATTGTACTTAAAGCTTCACTCAAGCATATCTACTTTTTTCGATCATTATTAAAAGAAAAAGAGGGAGGGGAAAGTGAATTGTTATAAAATAGTTGAGATTGGTTTTAACAAAATATGAGGAACATTTTTATTTTTACACAGACAACTACGAGTATTATTCCCATGAAATAAAAAATTTAACTATCTCTTATATGGTCAATTCTTACTGTATTAATTACATTTTTTTTTCTCCGTCTTAATATAATATTAATATGGTATTATATTAAAATATATTATACTACTACCAAAACTAATAATAAATAATAGTTATGTGATTGAATATACAAGTAAAACATTTATAATAAATAAATGTTAGAGAGGAAATTTGAATGATAAACAAAGTCATATTTATTATTTACGTTTCCCATGTACACACATCATCACTCAAAAATGATTTATATGCCACTGCAGACGGACATATCACTCTAAAATCACACTGAGCAAACGCTTACAAAATCTTACAAAAGTGCATTTAACGCTCGTATCATTCGTTCACAAATGGTAATTTTGTACGTTAATCCAGAGATAAGAATATAACCGGGTATACGTGGGTTCGCTTTTAAATTTCGTCTCACTAGTCGTTTCGTCTGGGTCACTAAACCGCTGAAATTCTCAGTATTTCAACTTGTTTTATTTAAATTCGATATCGTATATTTTAACACATACCATATATATATAATGAATATTATGTAAGAAGTAAAAACAGAGACTTTGAGTGTTGAATATTTTATCACTTACCCCTAGTTTCGGTCTAGTTACCGTTATCATCAAGTCACATGCATTAAACACATAATCTATTTTTAATTGTTTATAGTATACTTATGTTATTTATCTACCAACTATTGTTCGAAATATGATGTATGAAATATAATACATTTTATTATATTATATTTTAATAGAAAGTTTGCTTATTGTTTTATTAGTAAGTGTTGGTTATGTCGCAAGAAACGACACATTTTTAAAAACGATTATCGAAATTTTGAATAGAACTCATGGAAGAATGGTTTTGTATTTACTCGTCAATAAATACATGTGTTTAAATGTTTGAAATCAATTCAAAAAATGCAGAATGAAACAGAACCAGAACTTCAACAGCTAATACAAAGACAAAATAAAAAAAATAACGTTGATGCACCAAATACTTGAGTTAAAAGTATTCAACAAAGAATTTACTTTGATCATAAGTTAGCAATTACACTTTTTTGTTTTTAACTTTTTATTGTACTATCTGTATAAGTATATTCATTACTAGAAATGCACAAATGATTTGTACATAATATTCGCTTACAATACATTAAATTAGATTCAAGTTGTAAATAAATAAACCGTTGAATAGTTTGAAAAAGCGTGGACGGGGGTGAATACAGTTAATAATGTAGGAACTATTATCTCGTTTCAAACGCCTTTCAGGGTCACATGGAATGATGTGAAACGAATAATTCTTGAAGCTATTTTAATCATCGAAAAAATAAATTTTTTAAGGAGAAATCATATTCTTGTATAGAATTTTTTATTATGTAACCAGAATATTGCAACTAGAAAACAATAATTGTGATACTAGAAAAATAACAAATAATATGTGTAATTTTTATGAAATACCCGGATATCCGGATACATTTTCGGAACACGCATCATGTTCAATTTATTAAATTGTTGTCCAAATGGCAACGTGACATCAAAATCGAACGTATTCGTATAGATAAAGGGGTTGAGCCCTCCAGACATATGCAAATTTACACAAGTTTGATGTCCTTTGGGGTGACTAAATCAAACAAATAAGCATGTTAGTTCATATGCATTCATCAAGTTCGTCCGTGTGCCATAGGCCACTTTACCCACGACATAATATTTCCATGGTTGTTCGAAAAATGTTACAAGTGGGTGTCTTATGTTAACCACCGAACAATAGTGAGGTTACAAAAAATATAATTAAGGAGTAGTCCTTCGTACGCAAAACTGAGGGATGAATATTTTTTCGCGCACCTCATTGTGTGGAGTATCGTTGAACAGGTCTTTAAATGAAAGAAATAAAAGCTATTAAATTAACTTTTTGATTCGAGCAATATAATATATAAGTTTTTAAAGTCGTTTATATTTTGTTCCCTCTTTTGTCTTTTCAATCTCGCGAAGAAAAAAAAACTGCAAAATATCAGAATAAGTTTGTCATTACTAAACTAAACGAAAATTGTTTTGAACAATATGCGTTTTCTTAAGTTTTTCAAGACATAAAAATATAAGATATTAAATTAGATAAAAGAATTAATATCTATATAAGTCACATTCAAGAATATTCATATAAAGCCGTGATATGAAGGGTGGCACGGGACTTCTGGGACATGCTGTATAGTTGGGTTTTTATAGCGATCAAATATTTCTAAAAAAAAATAGCAGAGTAAGACTAAAATTTGTTTCATGATTCGGAGAACTAAAATTAAAACTTTTATTTTGCATATTTTGTGATATAATTTTCTGTAAATTTAACATATTCTCACTCACATAATTTAATATGTCAATTATCCTGAAAAATCTCGAAAATCATATGTCAATTTTTGTTTTTATATTCGTTTAAACTTATAATATGTATGAAACTGGTATGTAAAATCACTAGTTATTTTTTTTTTTTTAATTCATAACGATTAATCATACCATTTAATCATAACGTTATAATCAGTGGCCGTTCAACTTTGTTGATGAATCGGTAATCATCAACTGGGTCTTTACAACCTATTGAACCTTAAAAATATATAATTTTAAATGTTCATAAGCAATTTAGTTCGTAGGTATATTTAAAATAATTTGGTAGATAGTTGTACTGTGTTTTTTGAAAAAATAATGAAATATCTTGTGATAAAATACTATTATTATAAACTACATGTAACTTTCTCATCACAACATATCAGTCATTAAGTCATTAAGTAAGAAATATTTAACAACAACATGCATAAAATCAATTAATTCTTATTATGTTATTTAAAAACACTCGTGTACCTTATATCATTATATAAAATCTATATCACGAATATCATAAGATCAATACAGATTTTTACTACGAATTATCGATGCCTTTTTTGCCATCACACACACACACACACACACACACACACACACACACACACACACACACACACACACACACACACACACACGTACTTTCAATTATTATATAATAATTATAATAAGAAAACTAAAGTTATGTTACATCACAATGAGAATATACACACACAATATATAAAATAGATTTAATAAATCTAACTTAACCACGATCCACATCATACGATATCCGTTTTAAAAATCATATGTAAAAGTATAAAATTAATGAATTCACAAATTAACAAATTCTACGGATTACCGATGCATTTGTCGTCATCAAGTACGGGGAGAGAGAGAGAGAGAGAGAGAGTTAAAGGCCGAGTCAAAAAGACATACACAGACACTGTGATAACATAGAGCCAAACAGATAGTTAACATGGAGAGAAACGGAGAAAGAGAAATGTCATGAGTATGACGATAAAAATGCGTGTGATACGATATCCGTATTATATTATTCCATGTGCATAAATAGAATTAGTTAATTTACATACTTTTAAGAAATAAAACCACTTTTGTTTCTCATTTTATTAAATTAAAATAAGTATGCACATAATCCATAAAATAAATTTCGTAATCCTAAAAGAGCTAAGATGACGGCAATACACCTATACTGAAATAGGTATTAACTACGGACCTATCTAAAGGATACAAAAAAACAAAAAGAAAGAGAAAGAGAGAGAGAAATAGAGAAACAAAAGCGGGGGCGGACCAAATCTTTTCAACGACGCGCGAGATGACCTCTCACTACAAAGTCGGTTTCAATACTAACAAAGCAATGGTGTTTAGATGAGTTGAGACAAATAAAATAATTATATTTTTTATTTTTTTCCCAACAATGATATTAAAGGGTCACTCTAATGTTTATTTAATTGTCATCCCAACAGTTGGGTCGTTATTGTTATATTGTTCATTTGATATTTGGATAAACATTAGAGTTTCGATCCTCCCCGCGGGCTTTTCGGGTACACAGGGACCGATGATACATGATTATGAACGTACCACTTCTCGTAACACGAGTGCAATCGTTTTTACATGACTTTTTATCGTGTGACGTTGTCAGATATTATGATACTATGTATAACCAAAATAGGACTAAAATACTAAAACTAAAAATATAAAGCCCGACATACTTTTCACCACGAATATTCTTCGCTCCTCGGGTCATATACTCTTAGTGGGTATGTAGAATTTTAAATAAATGATAAATCATTTCTTCAATAAGACAATTCTGAACGAAGGAAGTTAATTGTTAAAGAACTATAATAGTCAAAATTTTCAACACACTAACCAAGAGTACCTATGCGAAGTATATACGGCTTTCTTGTCTATTTTTTTATCTAATAAATAAAGAAAAGGGAAAATGAATTAATGAGAAAAAAAAAATATTAGAAAACTTTCAACATTTTTTTCACATTTTTTACATTTTCTTGCGCCAAAATGTTTCTCATCTATCTATGCATAAATTTTTATAAAGTTTGGTTAAAAAAATGATGGTTTCGGAGTCTTTTTTGTTAAATTTTGGATAGGTTTAAAAAAAAAAAAATTGAAGAATTGTGGAATTTAAAAAAGAACCTTTTTAAAATATCAACTAGAGGCAAATCCGGTTTCAAAAAATTACTGATCGAGACTTTTAGACAAGTATTTCTATGCGAAAAAATATTTACAGAAAAAAAAAATTAACATCAATGTAAAACATTCTTTTTACAAACAGCTTCTTCACTTCGTTTAGAATCTAATATACTAAAATCTATTTATCCTCCATTTTTTTTTTTCTTAAATTTATAATGATTTGATGGAAATCAACTCGATTTTTATATATTCGTAAACGATAATATTCGAGTATATCTTTCGTACCATTTGTATCGTATTAATCTTCAATGTTGGAATGGTAGAATAAAATAAAAAAATAGGTGATGAACTCATTGTCTTTAGTAATTTTAGACACTATTTAGTTAGAAAACGTAAATTAATAAATAGATATATACAAGCGAAATTGCAGTGCACTGAATAAAATAAAACATAATATTAATTTCTACATTTGATCAGATGTTATAACAATCCAACTTCGCTTACTAATAATTACTATCATAATATGCACTCAGATCAAATAGGTACTAACTGACATAAGTGATAAGTGCAGTTCATATTGTAGTCTTCCTCGTCTTCATGGATAGTGAAATAATATGCAATATCTAAACTTAGCAACGTAATCTAAAACAACGATCGCAATCGTTAGTTTTTTTGACAAAAGAGAAAAAAAAATTCTTTGATAAGCAACGGTTGTTCGCAATAATTGCGTTACAAAAAATGTAAAACGTTCTCAATCGAGTTGCACCCAATGAGGACTCGCTCTATATAATATATACGTAAACTTATTTAAAAGATGTTCCAATTTACAATCTTGTATACAGAATGTTCAAATAATAAAATTGAATGTTAACAAAACAATAAATAAATAATAATAATAATAAAGTAAAATACCAATCAATTTTATTAATCCTATCAATGATAATAATTAATGACTAACAACAATGATGTTGTCTGGCAAGTTTAAACTTCGCGTGTGACTACTGAAATTTAGTTGACCAACGGCGTCCACTATTCAGATTTGTTACTGTAAATGTTAATATTAAATGACTGAAATGATATGATTTAATTTCGAGTTAAAATCTACCTTTTACTTACCTCATACCTATTTGTGTTTAGTATATTTCAGTAAACCTCTAAGTAGAGGAAACCTCTAAAATGCGAACAACAACTTTCAGTTACATACTTTTTTTTTTTGATACCCGCATTTTTTTTTTTTTTTTTTTTTATATATATATATATATATATATAAATAAAACACAGCATATAAGGTCTTAATAATGTTTTATCTTTAGAGAGCTGACCTTCTCATTATTTTATTTATTTATTTCTCTTTTTTGCAATATTAATTTCCATATGTTTTGGTAAAAATCTTATTATTTTCTTTCAGAAATAAGTATTAAAAGTTTTCTATGTTTTAAGATGCCAAAGAAAATATTTTAATTTTGATTTAATTATACATCATAATAATATAATTGTCAAGATTTTAGTTGTAAGCGTTAAAATTATCTAGTTACAGTATTTTTTTTTTTCACTTTCTTAATCGATTTAGAAAAGGGTGAGATTCTCAATTCAACTGTATTTTTGACCAGTCAATGTCGATGATATTGTAGACCGATTTGTATTTTTTTTTTATTCTGTTGCATAGGTTACACCTTGAGGCTGGTCTCATTTAAATTAAAAAAAATATTCCACCTGTAAGGGTGTTGTAAAATTGAAAATAAATAAAAATCAATACGTGATGGCGTTCATTACAATACATTGATATCTGTGTATGGACATATTTTATGTGAAGGTCGTAAAATATCACCTGTACTTAAAGTGGACCATTAGGAAGACGAACGGTTTGCGTCAGCATATTTTTATCGTATCATTATTGTGTACATATTATTATTTGTCTATAGCCTGGCCGCCGGGGATACATATTTTTGCATCCATCTCCAATAGTATTATTATGGACGTGATATTGCAACGTTTGAGTGTCGGATCAAATGTCCGTGTAGGTGTTGTAGATTTATGCCATATATTGATTTTGTATTTATTTATTTTTATTTTTTGTCTCTGTACATTATTTTTATTTATTAAAAGTTATTTTATATTTAACATTTCATTTATAACATATTTTACCAGAATTTTATTTAAAAACGTTTTATATAAAATTAAAAACATTATTATTATTATTATTATTATTATTGTTAAATAAATCTAATGTAACGATTATTTTCTCTTGAGTAAAAATCGATTATCTCTTCAACGAAAATTAAATAACATACCTTGATAAATAAATTATATTTTATTGATCACAATTAGATAATTTCTAGGTACTTATTTATTTTTATGTACAATGCATTGAGCCACGGTATTGAACATTTAATAAATACACTTCTTTAATAATTACATTTGTAAATGAATACCTGGATTCAACATTGGTTACATTCTGTACTCATACAATGGAAACATGTACTCGTGTTAATGAATTTGTAAAGTTGTACTTTTGGGTTTCAAATAAACTTCAAAATTTGAGTGTCGACCCTTTATAATTATAATAATTTGTGAGAAATAATTAAGAAAAATCTTTTCTTCTAACTTTTTTTTTCATACTTTATAATTATCATTGAATATATTTAGCACTTATTTAGCAATATTTAAGGTTATATTATGACGCTCATTTATGCATACATTTTTAAATGTTATAAGATCCCAACACTATTCATTATCAATTTCTTAGGTCATTTTAGCGAGAAATATTCCTTTGTATTATTGTATTCTATTTATTACGAATTAAAAGATAACATTCCTTGCTATCGAATTCCAAGTTCAGGATTTAAAATGGAGAACTCAGTTCCATTACATCTGGCCTCTGATAACACATAACAATCTCTCTCATTACAAAATTAAACCAAATGTATATCGGAAGGTTCAAATTTGGATCAATATGCCATCGTAAAAACTGTAATACGAAATTATATTAGTACATTAAAAAAAATGTACATCTATATTTATCATTGTTAATTTAATCGAATGTTTACTTGTTTGTTTAGAAAATTGATTACTTACTTATTTATAATTTAAAGTTTCAAAATCATTTATTTAGGTTTTACACAAGTTACGCAAAATAAAGTAGTTGGTAATATGGGGTAAGTGTGACGCAAAAATGTAAAGGTCATACAATGGGCGTCATAATATTTATTTTGGGTTAATCATAAAGATTATAATTGCACGGTTTTTAAGCTTTATAATAATCTAAAATATATAATTTTAAAAGTTGATTTGTATCTATATTATGAGAGATTCTAATTATTAATTTTCAATCGAAAATGTGCTTTGATCAGTAGATTTAATCTACTCGTATGTTTTAAGCACAACATTCTAATGATATGGTATATTATAGAGGTATTTTTTCTTCATAAATTAAGTGATTAAAATATAAAAGATAAAATATATTGTATACCTATTAAAATAAATTGATTTTTATTATTTAGTCGTGAATAAAACAGTTACAATCTACTCTCGGAAAATATAAATAATTTTGAAAAAAATGTATATAGATAAAATAAAAATTTAAGTTCTTTATGTTATGAGTCGAAAATGTAATATAATCTTCCTGATATATATTTCTAACGCGAAGGAAAATATTCAAAATGAATTTGTACATATTTATATAGGTAAGCTTTAATGAGAATGTGTACAAAGATATAATTTTCACGAATAAAATAATTTTTTTAAATCAAATAAAAATTATAAATAACTATGTGTTTCTGCAATTTATAATGTTAAATAAACTAAATATCAAACAGATAATAATCAGCTTCTCCTTCCAAAATTAAAACTCTTCGCCAACTACGGATAATGTCCATAATAATTTGTTCATTCCATTTTAACGTAAGTACTTGACGTATCAATAACAAATTTAATTTCGTATACAGTGGTACCTCGGTATCTCGAACTCAGTACCTCGAAGTATCTGAATGTTATTATTTTTCTTTTTTTTTTTTTTTAGTCTCAGTCATTCTGCATTGGACTTATGTGTTACCTAATTTAAAATTTAAATCGATGTGTTGAATTTCCATAATATGTCGAAATCATTATTCCGTACCCGCCACTCAATAAACTATATTACCTATATAAACTTGGTACAAGTATTCATTAACTGGAATTTATGACAGATTAGATGAAATATACAGTGTTCAGGCTGTAAAATATAAACATTATAACTAAATTTTGAGGACATGCCCAGTAATAGTCAGAAGTTCTTGAAAACATTTTTTTCTACACTTAATTTAATATTATATTAGGTAGTTATAGAAATACATATTTTATTATCCAAGCATATATTATGTGTATAATCAATAAATAAATATAATTTTTATTTAAAATTTTATGCATGTATTAAACCACCTCAACAACTCGAAGTTTTGATATTCGATTTATTTTTTCGGTCCCTAGATAGGTACTTCGAAATACTGATATTCCACTGTATAACATACCATGTTAAGAAGTGACATTTCACGACAGTTTCGAATATTTTTTTAGAAAATCCCTAGCTATAATAGTCTCAAAAACAAACATAATTTGCTTATATTACATTATAATTAGTTTTTGAAGTTATTTTAGAATCTTTCAAGACTCGTCTTTATACACAAAAAAAAAAAATTAATTTGATTTAAAACGAATCGATCACGGCTTCGAAAAATAACACAATGAACTTTACGTCAATATTTATACTAATTTGAATTGCGTACAAACATTTTGCTTTCTTTGGATATTGTATTGTATATAATTACAAGTAATACGAATTGAAAACAAAAGGTGTTTGTAATGAAAACACTATGTGACATGGCCTAATTATTATTTTATTGAAAAAGTATGTGTGTGTGTGTGTGTATGTGTGTGTGTGTGTGTGTGTGTGTGTGTGTGTGTGTGTGTGTGTGTGTGTGTGTGTGTGTGTGTGTGTGTGTGTGTGTGTGTGTGTGTGTGTGTGTGTGTGTGTGTGTGTGTGTGTGTGTGTGTGTGTGTGTGTGTGTGTGTGTGTGTATTTTGCACATTAGAAGTGAATACTTGGTAATTACTGGTATTTACTCACTCGAAATTTTCACCAGTTCGTTCATTCGTCGTTCAGGTTACACTAATAATGAGGTTATTCAGTTCTATGCTTTCAAAATGTCTCGCAAATATATCGTGTCTATGGTAATTCTATCTATTTAGTCTCAGGGTAGTGAAATTTCTATTTGAGAAAATCGAGCAGCTTTTGTCAATGAAAAGTTAAAATTCAAATCTCCTTTGAAAATCACAGGTTCACAAATTATCTCCTTGATGACTCGAAAATTTGCTATTTAGGACTATTAATGACGCCAATGCATTGTCTATAAACATCCAATAATATGCAATTTCTTATTTTATTTCTCAAACAAAAATATTCGAGTATTTTTTAGGAACCATCTACGTTAAAAGTTTAAACACAATTAATTATATATTAACGCCATAACGACACCTTGTTATACACATAAATAATAATCATTAAATAGAGTTTTATCAGCCTATAAAATCCAGGATTAGTCACTAATCTAAAATCTATTGTTCTCCTCGAAAACGTTCACGTGGTCTAGAAATACAACAACTCGAAATCATTTTGCTGTCCTTTAATAATTTTTCAACGCAGACCGCATTTTAAGCATACTAACTAATTTTATTATTTAACTGGTCATTTCAATCATTTTTTCACTCGTCGAGAAAGCGTTCGCAAATATTGAGATTACAGTTTTAAAAAAGGTTGAGAAACGCTGCGTTAAACGGTCCGCTGTCGCATATGAAGGACTCACTCAAAAAACACATCATATGGTTAAAAAATATATACCAGATATATTTTATCATGTCAAAATGTATCTTTTAAACTCATAATAATTTCCTGTAAAAGAAGATACGAGCAAGGAAAAGTACATTCTACGAGGTTCTCAACAAACTGCCGGCAGGCCCGTAGCCAGACCAAATTTTCAGGTGGGACAAACCAATTTTAAGGGCAGCATTATATGTATACAAAAACAATATTTATGCAAATTTTAATTTATTTACACTGATATCTCATTAAATTAAACACAACTGTAATTTTCCATCAAATATCCATGTATAATAGAATATTTTAGAAATTTACAATAATACATTTATTTTAAAAATACAAAACGAATAATACTAAGTATTAAAAATAAAAGTTAAATTAGAGTTTATTTATATATTTAAATGATGAACATAGAGTGGTTTCAAAAAGACTGCAAACTGTTGAAAAGACATACCTAACTAAAAGCCTTTCTAATATTTTTAATATTCTTAGAGGGGGCAAATATTGGGTTTAGGGAGGGAAATGCCTCCTCTGCCTCCCCCCTCATAGCTACGGGCCTGACTGCCGGTCTCACAACAAGCAGTATTTCATGTTACTGGATTAAAACATAATAATTATTATTATCGTTGTGTTATATGGGCTGATTAAATTAAATATGTGCGAGCAGACATAACTTGAAAATAACGAATACGTTTAATATAAACACCATACTGTGTATTACATTTTATATTTCATACTTCAATTGAACGAAATAAACCGCAGACGATCTAATTAATTTGATATCAATTAAATAGTGCGTTCAAGACAGAGCTTGGCCCTTTATCTCTCTCTCTCTCCTCTCGACGTGTACGCCAAAAAGTTATTATTTTTTTTTTTATTAAATCAACAATGGTAACCGTGGAAACTTTTCCACAGACGGACAGACCAATCTAACCGGCCCGCATAAAAGCATTCTACTGCATGTATAATAATATAAACTCGTTACGAATAAACTCGTAAAAAAATAATTCGCTCAGTGTACGATGACATAAAAATGATTTCGCAAAGGTTATACAATGTTTGAAAATAAAAAAATTCTAAAAAGTTGTAAAACTTCGGTTAATTATCGTTTTTTTTTTTTTTAATAAAATGCCTAACGTTGTACAGTAAAAACTCGTGTGTTTATTAACATAAACTATATATCGATAATAACTCCCATAAATGATATAATAATGAGTTGTATGAATAATAATAATTATGAATATGTAGTTTAAAATGTTGGGAACTATCTAGGGAAATGTAAGCTGTTGAGATAAATCACTTAGATAAAAAAGTACATAATATTATGTTTCTTTTACCAGATTAACTAGAAAAATTATACTTTGCCTATCTTATGTTACTCTTACATAAAAATCATTTTTATCTGAGTAAATTTTCGTGGTTTGACTATAATCTTAGAATAAATTTCTGTGTATTAAAAAAAAAAAAAAAAAAAAAAATTCAATTAGTATTTTTATATTAATAAATATATTTTGTTCATAATATACATTATTCGAAATTTATAATAATAGGTGAAAGTCGTTATAAATTACAGTTCTTAAAATAAAATTATATGAAGTTTATTTATAATTTATTACATACATTTAGGTATAAATTACGAAATATTATTTTAGATTCTGATTGGATTGTAAAAACTAGTGGTTTCTCAATAATATTTATTTTCATTTTTTGTAATTGAAAACATATTTCACTACTCTAAAAAGTGCTGAGATCAGTAGGTATTTTGAGAAAGGTTTTCCGATTGAGAATGGTCAGTACTTTTGGTCAATTTTTGAAATTTTAAATAGTTTAATCATTTTTTAGGAAATATTTCCGAAATTTAGCGAATATGATGAAGTATGCCTTAAATATACTTTCATAAGACAGACAGAAAAAATTTGATCTGTTTTGGGATAATATAAAATACTGCAAATATCTTTTTATCTACTGATGGATTTAGGGGGGAGGAGGGTTGCTTGTGAGCTGAAGCATCCATTGCTTCCGAATTTACATTTTTACAATTATTGTTTTGTGGGTTGTCAAACTTTTTACAATATTTTTATCAATTTCATAGAACAATATTATTACAAACTCCATAATTTCTGTGTTTTAAGAAATCGTTGTATATCACTAATAAAAACTTTTAATCTAGATTTATCCAATTTAATGATTAATGTAATAATTCGTAATTAGTGTGTTTGGAAGGTATTCGGAAAAAAGCACCGAAAAAGGAAAATAGTAAAGAAACCCTCAGTAGTAGAGGTAAAATCCCCGGAAAAAACGCCCAGAAAAAAGAATAAAGTGAAAAAAGACAGAAGGAACAAAAATCCCCAGAATTAAAAACAGACAAAATGCGCTATTTATAAGTAACACATAAGTTTGATTTTGATTAATACAAATTTTTGTATTCTAATAACTCGAAAAAGTGTTTAGATCAGTACGTCTAGTATGTTTTGTGTAGAAAAATTTTATGAAATGTTACTTTTGAAAGGTAATTTTTCGAACTTCTCAGTATTTTTTTCAAAAAAATTACCTCAGATTTGAATAAAGTCGGTAAAATATGTCAAAAACCGCGTTTACGAGCAAAAACCGTTAAGATTAATCTTATGTGTTAACTGTTAAGTAATCAGAGATATATTACTAAGTCGCGAAATGGAGTAGAATGGGAACAATGCTATGCTTGCTTACGCAGATGACATCATAATTTATTAGGGTAGATACCGAAAACGATGGTTAAGGTCACAGAGGAATTAATTGAGTCTAGCCACTGAATGAACTTTGATCAAAGAACAAAAAAATAAATAAATAAATATCCATGACTAGACATGTGGGGAACAAAGTAGCTATAAAAGCAAATATATTTTTTCAACATTTCGTCTTATAAATTAAATTTTTAATCATACTAAATATTAATCTGAAAATTGCAGCTCTGAAAAATTGAATAATAATCATTCTCATAAAATATGGAATGGACAAGGACATACATTACATATATATATATATAATTTTTTTTTCATCCCTCAACAGTATGCCACCCGAGTAACAAAGAATACCCATGGTGCGAAGTATGTTCGGATTTTAAATACATGTATGTATAAACTTTCGCATTTATCTAATAAAACGCGTAATAAGACTGTTCTTATTTTATCTAGGAATGCATATTATTGGTTTATTTTTATTTTGAACATTGACGCAGTGCAAATACTTGGAAGGGCATCGCCCTCTCCCTTCGTTCACTTTCATATCGTAAATATTTGAAACATATATTTTTTTGTTCACACCAAAACTTTCATTTTTTATTAAAACCGCAATAGTGTAAATTCGCAAAAGTGAAATTTATCGTTCTCACACAGTTTGTTTGTTCGCTTTAGTAGTAACTTAATTTTTATTCTAAAACCTTTTTAAATATGCAGGACGTATTTCGATTAAAAATTAATTGTTCCCAAGCATGACTGCGTCTTATTTGACTTTTTGACCAAATTAATAATTCACTCGTACACATTAATCAAATCCGTACTGCACAATTCCAATTTCCGACCACACACTTTGTGTGGGGCTCTCTAAAAAATGGCTGTCCTAAAATAAGGGTACGTCTACAATTTATAATGTTTCAAAGCCGCTTATTATGTCTGATGGATTTCGGATGGAAAATAATTTATTCATGCGAAATCCAAATAGTTTTTAACCGTGGTATGTCATTAAGTGAATTTCCCATGAAACTTTTCGATTCGATAAACATAATTTGGCTTATAGATTGCCACATTTATGTTTGCTCGTCACCCGACGACTCGACCAAATTCGATCATTTTGTTTGTTTTGCGTATTAGCTATTCTCATTTTTTGAAATAAACACAATTTTGGACAGTAAACATTGTTATATACACTAACGCGTTTCGTTTATCGTTCACATTTTGACAAGGCGGGTTAATAATATTATGATTATACGACGTAACACGGATCTCGATTATACTAAGACCGTATTACGCGTGACTTATAATGATAATAATATTGTCATTCTTTTGGCGTTAGACAGCGTATTCAATGCTTTTTGATATTCTATATTTTTATAAGACATGACGTATTTTTGTCATTCAAAATCATTGCAAATAAATTATTTAAATTTATTATTATTATTATTATTATTATTTTAAAACGTAAAATCCGGACATAATTCGCACAATGGGTATTCTTCACTCTTTGGGTGAGATTTAGTGGGTGTATTAAACTTTGAAGAAACTATTAATCATTTTTTCAATACAAACACATTATGTACAAAAATTTTACATAGAAATTATGAGTTTTATTAAAATTGCAAAAAAAATTGTCTATTTATATTTTTTATATTCATGAAGTTCGAATTAAAAAATAAGATAGTTTTCAAGATATTCTAGTTAAATTTCGAGTATTTTTTTCCAAATTTTGAGAAAAATATTGAGAATTTTGAAAAATAACATCTTGAAAGTACCAGGTAGAGGACAATTCTGAAGTCGCTAGTCAACACTTTTGGACAAGTTTTTCTACACGAAAAAGAAGGAAGGGGAAAAAATAACATAGGCAAAACCCTAGTGTCTCCGATCCACTCAGAGTCTAAAATATTGATGCTCACTTCGACGTCACAGTAATAGACGAATGCTGACTGGAGGTAACAACAATCGGTGTTAATTGTTGTTGTATAAATTACGTTTACAATACGAATCACGCGCACTTAAAGCGCAAAACAACAATAATAATTATTATTACAAAGTCAATACACTTTGTGAATATTCCCGCGTGACCGCGCGCGATTGACGTGCACTTTGTTCGACGACGGGTGTTAATTCCAACAGGTTGTTGTTACACGTTATTCGGCGGCGGTCGTTTTTAACAATTCTAACGGTCTGTTATTCGGTTCTACTGTGTTCACTGAGTAATTGATCCGCATTTCATTAACTCGGTTTGGACTTTCTCTCTGGTATTGTTAT
Organism: Stegophylla sp. TES_Ste_2020; assembly: GCA_025469315.1. NCBI lineage: Eukaryota > Metazoa > Arthropoda > Insecta > Hemiptera > Aphididae > Stegophylla > Stegophylla sp. TES_Ste_2020. Next base: position 21,220 of record JAIPRM010002838.1, read on the forward strand.
GAGCCCGTCCGCGGCATTTCACTAATAATTCGCTCCCGGCGCGTTCTTAATTCGCTTTTGGGGTTTGTTTATTTAATGTTAGGAGTTTTAATATTTATTGGCGGAATTTTTTATGTCTCTTTTAACTTCCTGCGAAAAAAAAAAGTTCAGTTAAAAAGTTTCTATATTTAACAACATCGCCCGCGTTAGTTTTTTAGCCGTGCATTATTAGTTGCTATTATATGTTGCTGTTTCCCCCCCCACTCCGCTCTCTATATAGTACGACCTTAATTCTATTTGAAAATACATTTTTTTTTTTTTTTTTTTTCTGTCGAGTATATATTAAACCTTAAATCTTTTTTAACAACAATCCGATTAAGCGAAATTTTATTGCGCATTTAGACGCGAATTCGTTTGGACCCGCATCAAACCGTGTTTGGAACTATGCAATGTTTGGAGTCGAAACATTGTAAACAGCAGATAATTATTGTTTGTCGTTCATTACCGTGACACAGTTTAACGATGACGTTCCCTTTTTTTATTTTATACCTATTTTGCCTGTTTGGCCTTTTTCGACAACTTGCGGGCTTGTGAAATTCTTTTACATTTGGAGCAAATATTTTGTAACTTTAAATTCTCATGGATATCGTAATTTCCATAAAACTAACTATCTAAGCAGGTATTTTCAAAAACAATTACAAGATTGATTGCTTAATATGTTCTAATTCTCGTTGAATTATTTTTACGAATGGCCCTTCATGTGGGAAAACAATTTCTTTTTCACGTTTTTCTCAAACAAAACGATGAGAGATTTGTATGTTTTTAATTATGTCGTTTTTTTTTTTTTTTTTTACATATAAATATTATTAGTGTAATTGAATTTTATTTATTTTACAAGTCGCAATTAAAATTAAAATTAAGATTCAAATTTATTTCTGTTCTTGAAACGGTAAAAAATTAATTTAGATAAAAAAATAATAAAGCAAAGTAATGTAAAGTATTGGAAAGAAATCCGTACATACTTCACACCACGGACACTCTTTGCTCTTCGGGTCAGATACTCCTGGTGGACGTATAGAGTTATAAAGCAACGATTCATTTTTATTCTATGATGAAAACATTTAACTTCGTTGATTAAACAATTGAAAAAACAAGAAAAAACTGATATTTTCATAATTAAATTTTATTCTAACTTTAAAAGGGAAATTAATATTGTTAATGGTATATCAATGACTACCTACTAAGTATGATAAATAGTGTGGTGATAAATAGTGTAAATTCCAAGTGTCTAACACCATTGTTCTTGGAGTTATGATCAAATAACCAAACAAATCGATTTCATGTAAATTTAATTTATGACTGTTTGTTTTACCGTTTTTACTCAAACCCCGTTAACCCCGATACACTATTGAGAGTTTCCCCAAAAATACCCCTCTAAAGTAGTTAAAATTATTAACCTATAAAATGAATTTTGGGTCAATTTCTTCCACTACAAACTAGTGTTCTGATAACACGGAAACAACCGTAAAATAACAGCACACTTCGTTTTAAAGGGTAAAACTAAAATAATATGATTCTTCGAGATGTGAAAGATTTGATAAATAAATAAATAAAACGGTATTAAAAAAATATTGTTATCAATATAGATAAGCGTATTAATAATTGACACATTACTAATATTTTAATTAAAATTGGCTCGATAAAAATAAATATATAGTTATCGGATCGTCATAAATATACTATTCGATAATACTCAGGTCAAATGATAAAGAGATGGGAAAAGGAGGATTTTGGAATTTTCCTGGGCTCGGTCTTTTCATGGGGCCTGGCTGAATTTCACCAATAAATTCACGTCTCAAATATATAAAATAATAATAATAATAATAATTAAAATTATAACTATAAAAGTTAAGGTAATAGATATTGATGTACCTGATAATATGATAATTAAAGAGTAAGACATAATGCAATTCAACAGCAGATCGTTGAAAATCAAAGAAAATGTACATATTTTTTATTTTTGCCTAGCGTTTTCCTGTTATACTGGAATAATTCACAGGAAATATATTATCATCGTGACATTGTTGGTATACAAATCGTTACTGATTTTTATTATCAGATTTACTTTAAACAAAGACTAATAGTGACAATTTTTTTTTTTTTTTTTTTGTGTGTTTTTAAAATGAAAATTGAATTTGAACAGTTAAATTTAAAATTATTATCTCTAATAATTGAATTCAGTAAAGAATCATGTGAGTTTAAGGTTATCTTCACTGTCAAACTCCTATAACTGACAATTAATAAGGTTTTTAATCCATTTGACTCCTGTACAGTTGAAAACTTTAAGGGTCTCCGATGGTCGCCCCTTTCCCAGGGTCCGAGCTTTTGTTTCCACGGCTCTGATTATACTCTGTAACGAACGAGGAAAACATAAGAGAACAATTGTTTCTCGAAGACCCTTAAATTAATTCATGAACAACATACGTGTAATTGTACGTAGCCGGAAACTGTTTTGTCGTGTAAATTAATGAACAGAAAGAAAGAAAAAAACAGCTTATACGTGTCAGAATTACCATATTATTACATATTATGTTGTTTATTTTAGATATGATGTATTTTATAGACGCGGAAATTCACAATCGCATCTCAGAATTTGAATAATGCTACGATTTATTTCATATTCAAATTTAAGACAATAATTTTCGTAAAGTAAATCGTGTGCTCGTATCGGCCTGCGATTAGAAGTGACTGTCCGCTTCACGAGTCGTCTTAAAAAATCAGTGTTGCAACCAAGGGGGGTGTTTTGGGAGTCTGGACACCTCCCTTAAATCATATTTATGGAAATTTTATTCAATGAGCATTGAAAAAAAACCTTTTAACTATAGGTGCAATTATAACCTCTATTAATTCAGAAATAAACTTGAAATATACTTTAAACATTCACATTGTTGAATATATGCGACGCTAAATTGTATTTGTCTACAAATAACGTTATAAAAATGTTAACTCGTAAGAAAGACAGATAGATTTTGTTACTTGAAATTTCTAATAAAAAAAAAAAAAAAAAATAATGAATTCTTGTAAAATGTCCATTAACATTGATTATAATTTTATAATTAAATAATTATAGTAGACATTTATTAGTGGAAAACCCCCTTGAAAAAATCCTATTTGTGCCACTATAAAAAATATGTATTCTTTTGTTTAGTACACGTCTACCTGTCTGTTTTTGAGAGGCTTTGACGTATTAATATTTATTTCTCGTCGTTTTTACAGCGGAAATAATATATTTTATCATATCGATTACGCGAAAACTGATAGACCAGGCGAGTTGCCGAGTTAAACTTGGTGGGCCGTGTGGTATTTGGGCCGTTTGTGTAATGTGTGACAAGAAATATAAGTGTAAAAATTAAATTTGGAAAGTTCTTAGCCGGTATGTATTCTATAACACATTTTTTTTTTTTTTTTTTTTTTTGAAAGGCTCAGAAACTTTTTTGGACCGAATAAAATCCTAAAACTCGGTACCGGTCCACCGACCCTATCCGGTACAGTGCGGAAATGATGTAATTTCCAACTTAACACTTTGCACGGATCGTAATACGGACTTTTGGGATGTTTTTCAGGTCGAGAAATGCACGAGTTCCAGTGGACATTGCTCCTTTGGGTACTGGCGGTGGTGCCCGACAATCCTGCGAGTGTGCTGACGACGAGACCATTGTCACGCCAAATACGTACGTATAAAATACAATAATTATTATATATTTTAATCTCAAATGAAATCAATTCAGTTTATTTCATTATGTTAACAATAATTTATATTATCAACGTCACAATTAATAATTGGCGGATTATTAAGTGGATACGTGTACACGTGTTTTACACACACATATCGAGGGTTTTGTATTAAAATAACGTAACCACCTACACCAAACTTCAAGGAGAGCAATTAAAAAAAATTAAAATAAATATGTATTTTCTGTTTTTATCAAAATGAAAAAAAATATATATTTAACGTTTTGTTTTTGTTGGCACGTTACCATTAATAATTAATAATAATAATACATTTGAATAATAATAAAAAAATATATAAATAGAAAATAACACTTTTTAAATTGCTCTCCTGGAATTTTAGTAATCAGTGGTTTTGTTCTTTTAATATTTGATTCTTTATAGATAATATACGTATTGTATTATTATAAAGAAAAACGACTTTTATGCACTGGAAACTATTGAAATAAGCATACAAAAAGAAAGTAAAGAAAAGTGGCAATTGTGTGAACTTAAAAGCAAGGAAATATATTGTTAACCTAATTAATTAAAATTAATATAAAATTTATTAAAAGCGATGAAAATATACAATAAATATGTATGAAAAATAATCTTTAAAAATTATATTATATTTCTTCTAGGGATGGTGCATTGTTACTAATCAATCGATAGAAAATTAATTGTCAATCAATAGACAATTATCATAACAGCTTCTTAATATATGGCACGATTTTTATTTAAATATGCTAAAGATATGGATTCACGTTCAAATATGCAATATCAAATTTAGTTAATGACTTAAAATTAGTGTAATTTTTAAATATTTTTAACAAAAGTCTAAAAATACTGTGCAATAACATGCAAGTTAGTCTGTCTATTTACTGTAATCTGACTATAATATCTAGGATGATTTAACCGGGTTCGATCAAGTTGAACCGAAACTATTTCATAGGTGAGGTTTTTTCTTTAAATTTCTAGGCTTAACAGCATTAATTATAATACAATAGATCATTTGTTAAATTGTTTATTTAATGACAGTTTATACCCCTTTTTGGAGTAACACTGTAGAATATAATTGTATTTTGGCAATATTTTATTGTATCATTAGTTAATGGAATCTAAAAAATGAAACTACTTTTAAACCCCATTTGGTAATGTATCTTAAAAATTAAGCCCAACATACATAGCGATTGAAATAGTAGTTCCAGAGACGGCCTGTGATAAATAAACATGTAATACATCATCATATCTTGGTAAAGTCGAAATTTTGGTAAAACCTTGGTTCGTCGTATAAACCGGTTTATATTTATTACATCATAGATAATTTCTAAAATTAATTATGTAAAAATAATTAGTAGAACAAAAATAATAATTCATAATAAATATATTATAAAAAACATAATTAAAAAAAAAATATTATGAAATTATAATTTAGATCAATGAAATTCACAAGTAAGTAATCATTTGTTGAATTTTGTTACCATGGAGGTCCTATCTATACATCACAATAATATAAAATCACTGGCAGAGTGAAAAGTTTATTACGAGAGAGGTTTGCTCACTTTCATATAGAAATAATTACAAAAAAAAAAAAAAAAAATGAAAATAAATCTTTTACTCGCTAAAACAAGTAAAACCGGGTTAATTGATTTAGTAAGTAGGTTACTTAGGTATATTATGATGCAGGCATTCGCTAAAAGAATTTTCCAAAAATGCATTCCCGAGAGGGGTGAAATGGGAGTTCAAAGTTTATACGGAGTGAAATTGTTTAATTATGTTTATCTAAATTACATTATTAATTAGACATATATGAAAGAAAAGGATGTTTGCTCGCCGTAATGTAGAAAACTGTAGACGCAAAAATATGAAAACAAATATTTTACACGTGGATGAAGCCGGGTTAAGGTTATTCAATTAGTAAATTATATCAACAGAGTTTCCTGACAGAGGTATCACAAGGTGTTAATGTGAAACAAAGAAGGAAAACCATCTTTATGGAATAACATTATAATTGTATTTATCTATACATTTAAATTATTTATTCTACGTACGTTTCGACTATTTAATTGTTGTAGAAAGATGATAGATTTGCATGTTGAAACGCGTTAAATAATATTCGATGACAGTGATGGCATTTTATAACTCAATTAGAACAACTAAAATACATTAAACAAATATCGTATTACAATATTCATGACACGGTGTGTCATATAAAAATTATAATGATAATATTATTTTTTACAATTCTTTGTCCTCCGCAACTGATAAAAATTTTGACAGCTGACTTCAAACTGGCACCGGTGATCATAATATTGACTAGGTTAGTAGCTAATTGTGTTTTCAACGTCCCGGAATAATTACGACGTTGCACAGAAGTTATCCAATAATTAAACCACAAATTATGAGCATTAGATAAGCAGAAGTCGCTGATATAAAATTCAACGTCCACTAAATAAATAGGCAGCTGCATGCTATGCTATCACATCGCTGTCGTCCAATCAGTCTATCCAAAACTCTTTTAATGACTTTTTTTCATATATTTACAAATAACAAATACATATTTTATTTGCATTAAATGATCATAATATTAATAATTAATCTTTATCAAATTATTATCATAAAAAAAAGAAAATATTATCGAGTACTTTCCACTGCTATTATGTGAAAAATTACAATATTTAGTTTCAACGAGCTTTTCAGTATTTGAAGTTAAGTTATTGCAACTAGTTTTCATTAAATCGTTAAGACGATCATATTCTTTTAATCGAATTCAGAAATTACTTTTTATAAAGTTCATATTTGAAAAAACAGATTTACATACATACGTTGAACTGAATATCGTACAAAGGTTTGGTGCTGTTTTTTTTAATTCGGGGGGTATTTACTTGAACAAAACATTTTGAATTAATGAAGACTACTCACTTGGTGTTTTTTGACAAATAATTTGATTTTAGTTCATAATGCTGTTTAAGATTGGAAATTTCGATGATATCCATTGTTGAGAAATATAAAGCTCTGATTTAGTAAGGTGACATGGAGGATAATAAAACATTTCATTGTGGAAGTACTGTCAATTTTCGGCTTTCACTTTCTCCCTTCCTTGTCTCACCTTTAATATATATCACTCTCATTTAATTCGTGCACAAATCAATAAAAAATATATAAATTTTTATTTGCACGGTACCATACAGACTATTGTAGCCCTTACACTACCAATACGTCACCACGTTATATAAACAAATAAATCGCTTGTCGCAAATTGTTAATTATTTGAAATTTGTTATTAATAATACCTCGTTTGCTAAATATGGAATATAATATTGGAAAACATATTATTATTTTTAGAGTCTGAATGAAGTGAAGAAGCTAGTGTTTTTACAATGATGTTTATTTTTTTTATTTTTTATTTTTTTATTTTTTCTATGTACAACTTTTGGTATAGAAATACTTGTCCAAAAGTTTTGATCAATAACTTTTTGAAACTCGATTCGCCTCTAGATTGTACTTTAAAGAGGTCATTTTTTGAATTTCTCAATTCTTCAATGTTTTTTTTTGGAAAAAACTACCCAAAATTTGACAAAAACGACTCG
>JAIPRM010002839.1:16513-28546 GCA_025469315.1 Stegophylla sp. TES_Ste_2020
AAATTTTCATAAAATTCGGATCAAAAAATGATGGTTTCCAAGTCGTTTTTGTCAAATTTTGGGTAGTTTTTTCCAAAAAAAAAATTGAAGAATTGAGAAATTCAAAAAATGACCTCTTCTAAAGTACAATCTAGAGGCAAATCCGGTTTAAAAAGTTATTGATCGAAACTTTTGGACAAGTATTTCTATACAAAAAGTTGTACACAGAAAAAAAAAATAAAAAAAAAAATAAATAAACATCATTGTAAAAACACTAGCTTCTTCACTTCGCTCAGAATCTAAAATAAAAAACTCTGTAAGTCGAATATTTTTTCTAAAACCTTTGTAAGTCGAAAACCTCAATAAGCCGAAAAAATTGCATTTCCCTTGAATTTCGCCTTATCGAGGTTCTACTGTAATATGTATATGCTTATATAATGCTTTTTTCAAATCAAATGTTCCTGTCATTAATCTCCCTGCTGCCTTTTGATATCATCATATTATAATAATTGTTATAGTTAATTCGTTTTTTTTTTTTTTTAAGTGCGTATTGTAATTTAAGTACACGATAATTTAGTTCTAATTTTGTACTAATTGTTAATACTACAAAACAATTTTCTGTTGATGACCTTTTAGATTTTGAGCGGAGTGATTGTGTTCTGAAAAACGTTGATACATTAACGTTGATCGGTTCACGACCAAGGTGTATTAATAAGGTTTCGTCACTTCGGCACTTTTACATATTATTCAATGAAAAGAAATTAGGTTTTATATTATAATTATTATTTTTAGATTCTGAGTGGAGAAAAGAAGCTAATACTTAGCTTAGCCGGTTCTATAGAATTACTGATCAAAACAATAGTATTTCTATACAAAAAAGTGTTTTCAGAAAGAGAAAAAAAAACGATAAAACATCATTGTAAAATCATAAGCTCCGTTTAGGATCTAAAAATAAACATTATTGTGTAAAAACACTAACTTCTTCGCTCTACTTAGAATCTAAAATACATCAGCCCACATTAAATTAATGCTGGTAATTGTTTTACAATATAAGAGCATTCAATAATGTAATATAATAGATTATTCCAAACCGATTCTTACTGAAAAGGTTGACTTTCCCCGTGAAATCTTGGTTCCAAAGCTAACATCAGAGCTTTTGTATGTTTGGCAAATTCAACATAACCTTCTTCTTGTAAAAACTTCTCCGTTACGTTCATCATTGCACCTACTACAAAAAGTACTATGGGTTCGTCTTGTTCAACATCATAATACTTGGTGTTGATGTAATACCTCTAAAAAATTGAACGAAAACACTGTATAAATATGAACTGTTGTTTATTTGTATGCTTAATATATGTACATATTATATTGAAAGATTACTGGTACCTGGTTAAACGTACGATAATCGGTGTAATTAAAATGGTCGATCCTTTGTTGAAATTTGTCCGGTATAACGGGATTTCCAGGCTTATCCGCCGTGGGATGAGCCACGTTTCTAAGGAACTTGAAGATATCTTCATCTATTTTAGGAATAATAACAGAAAAATTACCAAATTGATTAAGGATTACAATTCTAGAAAAGTATACAATTTTCCAACCTAATCTAACTCGACCGTACAAAATGACCTCGACAGTTGTGTAGGTAAAGGTGAATCGCGAAATAGGATATGGCAATATGGCATGCAACTTACTTATATTGAATTATACTTAAGCTAGTTAATAGCTATTCGTAGGTTTTCCAAATCTATGGGCACGAGGGTCTATTATTCTAGAGAGTCAATCTCTCGGGATCAATTGAGCGACTTCAATGATTTAGAAAAGTTAGAAAATAAAAATCACTAAAGAGAAGAGCCAGATTAGATTTGCCTGATTTGCCAAGTTTACTAACTATAGATATATAAAACAATTGCCTAAGTAAATAACACAATTTAACCTTGCCATAGACATGCAAAATATTTTTAATATTTCTTTATTTTTTACATATCTAAATACAAGAATTATTATTAATGAAATAGGAAATATAAATTGTATGTCAATAGAGAAATTTTTACATTTAAATTAATGGTCAGAAATTATGGGAGTCTAATACAAAAATAGGGGAAAATCCCTAATTCCGTTTATAAGTAGATGATTCAAAGTGGGCCTATCCAAAAAAATAAATAAAATTCTAAAAACAACGCATCTGCACATAACTGGGTTGTAACTAGTGTTGAGCAAAGATAACTAATAAATCATTAGGATAAAGATAATGGAAAATAATTTTATTTAGATAGAGAGATCAAGATAAAATATAGCAACAATTTATTTTGATAAATAAAAAGATAACTTTTTATTTTATGGAAATGTATAGATTAAAAAAGTAAAGTGAAATATAGACAAAAATGCTGGACATACTTCGTACCACGGATATTCTTCGCACCTTGGGTCAGATACTCTCGGTGGGTGTGTAGAATTTTAAAGAAACGATAAATCGATTCTTCAATAAGACGATTCTGAACGAAAAAATTTAAGAATATAAAATATAATGATAGTCTTCATTTTCAACATACCCACTAAGAGTATCTGACCTGAAGAGCGAAGAATATCCGTGATGCAAAGTATGTCCGGCTTTCTTGTTTATACTTTACTTTACTATTTTTTTTTTACATTTTCAAAATTTTCTTGCGTCAAAATGTTTCTCAATTTATTGTTTAACTAAGTTTAAATTTTCATAAAATTTGCATCAAAAAATGGTGGTTTCCGAGTCATTTTTGTCATGGGTAGTTTTTTCCAAAAAAAAATTAAGAATTCAAAAATTCAAAAAATACCTCTCTAAAGTACCAACTATAGGCCAATCCGGTTTCAAAAAGTTGCTGATCAAGACTTCTGGACAAGTGGGTCCATACGAAAAAGTGTATACAGAAAAAATAAAAATAAACATAAATAAACCAAAAAATTATAAAAAAAAAATAAACGACATTGTAAAAACACTAGCTTCTTCACTTCGTTCATAATCTAAAACTATATATCTGTCTTACAACACAATTTTTATTTGTAGACTCTTGGAAAACCCGCGCAAATATTTAAAATATAAATCATTGCAGACATATTGTAAGAGTAGTAGTAAGACATATTTAAGTATTGTTTCTATCAATTTTCAATAGAACTGTATTCAGTGCTTGGTACTTGCATTAACTGTTTATTATCTACATAAAAAATAAAAAAATAAATGAATTTGGAATTAATTTATCTAGCTGATGGTTTGGTATAGATGACATGATGATTCTTTATCTGAAATAATACATCGGCTAAACATTTTTTAATACATCTAGAAAAAATAAAATATAATGAACTATTTACCTGGAAAGTGGATAGCTAATCTAAATAAATTTACCTTGTCTCACGCTCAATGACGATCGAAACACACACGTGTAAGTATTAAAGATACGTACTCGGTCGCGTATTATGCATAATATGTCATTAATTTCGTAAGTGCCTTTTAATTTTCAAATTAGCCTACTTGAATTTTCGCTACGATGTTAGTTTTATAATTTTATAAGAACACCCCTAAAAACCGTGGTTCAAACGTGATTGAAGAGGTATTTGTTACTAGTCGAGTAGGCTAAATGTAATGAGGGGGTGGCAACACCCTTCGTCTCTCTTCGAGAAAAAAAAAAATACAATGACGCGCGCATAATTAATTGTTCTTACCGCTCACATCTATTAAGTTAACCGCTACAGCCACCTGTATGTGATCAGAATGAAAACAACAAATTAATTCGTATTTACCAATTCTTTATCCAAGGTATACTTAACGGCAGGGGTTGACAGAGACCAATATTATGAAAAAAAAAAAACACTTTTTTTTTAATGTTTTTTTCTCTGTTTGTTTACGTTGTTGAAACTATAAAAAGAGCTTCTTTTAGTATACAAAAACTCTTGTTCAATACGTTTTAAACATGTGTTTAATAATATTATGTGTTTTGATGACCACACAAAATCGCTTCGAGAGACGCGGAAAAAGCCGAACCCCGCTGTACAGTATACCTATAGTTTACGGGTAATTATAATAACACTCACTAATATTGTCAAGCATGACAGCCAGAAGTAAGTCGAATAGTGTATGGAAACCTTCATTGTCACACGTCCCGATTATCTGAAACGACAAAACGAGCGGTTCCCGTTATAATAAATATTATATAATATTATAATTATATTAAGCCATATTAACAGCTTCATTGTGATAGATTTCTTTGGGAGATTATAAACTATCCTAAGGTGAACATACCATATTATACGTATTTATACGGAATTATCCTGTATTTCAACTTTATGTACCGTTATTTCAAACTTTCAAAAATTATCTCACTAGAATACCATCTAGAGGTAAACTTTAATTGAAAAAGTTGCTGGTCAATATTTTTGGACAAATAATTTCATATGATAAAGTGTTTATAGAAAAAAGAAAGAACAAAAAATGAAAGGTCATTGTAAAAAAACTAGTTTTTTCGCTTCACTCTGTCTTCTGTTATACCTGTCTTCTTATTTTTTTTTTTTTTTTTTTTTTTTTATGTAACTATAGAACTGCAGATTTCAAATACATATATGATTATAGATCCACACCCTTACAATCAATATCAATGATGAATGATGATCTGCGATAAAACAGCTATAAATGTAATAGTGCTTTGGGTTTTGTCACACTGATCAAATAATCTAAATTTGAGAACTGTTTTACTCTTTGATTTTATCACCTATTTGCATAATTAACCGTTAATTTATACGTTTATTATTTAAACTTTGATTTAAATTAAATAAATATTATGAAGAAAACTGTTTTTTATGCATAATTACGATTAAAATTAAAATAAACAAGAATACATTATAGAAAGGGGCGTGCTAATTTAAAAACTGGGGGTGTTAAGAACATCCAAGCTCCCCCCTCCAAATTGCGGCTACAGATAAGTAATATGTAGGCAAGTTAGAAGTTATATAAAACTGGTCATTTTTGTGTTAAATAACGATTTTTTTTTAATTAAAAATTCATAAAACATTTTATTGTTAATCCGGTAGTAATTTTCTTTCACCAAAATATTTCTGACGTGTTTCTCGACGGACGGGATATAATTTTCATGAAAGTTGGCCCAATGAAAATTTTATTTTACAAGCGTTTAAAGGAAGAATTACAGCTCAAATTACGGTTAATTCAAAGAACAGCAGATTTATTTTCCTTATTATAATTTCATAACAACCGTGCAACAAACGTGCGACAATCTTGTTTTGATACTTGTCTGAAGTAGTGAAAGTTATTCGATTTCATTATAATACAAGTATAATAATTTAGTAACTAGCAAGTAGACAATACAATTCCTGAGATAGTCAAATAAATCGTTTTATTAGATTATAAACATATAATGAGCGAAAAATTGGCTCAAAGCGTGTGACCTTAGGAATATAAAAACCGCGAGGCCCCTGGCAGTTGCCTGATTTACTGGGTTCACACGACGGCGCTACCACGTATACCTTGGCTCTGGATCCGTGCCAAAAAAGCCAGACATACTTCGTACCATGGTTATTCTTCGTTCCTCGGGTAAGTATATTGAATTTTAAAGAAACAATAAACCAATTATTCAATAAAATGATTGTGAACGAAGTTTCAGTTTATCAAGAAAATTTAACTTAAAATTTGTGGTTTGAATTCCAAAATAATCGTTCTATTTTTTACTCAGCCAGTTTTATATCCCATATTAACAGAGAAAAAAAAAAGCCAGAAAAAATTAGAAAATTGTTTTGTCATAATATGTTCAAAATTTTCTGATATCAAAATATTACTTATGTTATTAAATTTAATGTCTATATTTAAATTTTCATAAAGTTTGGATTAAAAAATAGTAATAATAAGGCATTTTTGTTAAATATTGGGGTAATTTTTTCTACTTTTTTGAAAACGATATTGAGAATTTCGAAAAATGAACTCTTAAAAGTACCATCTCAAATTCTAATTCAAAAAGTTGCTGATCAAAACATTTGGACAAGTATTTCTATACTAAAAATTATTTATAGAAAAAAATAAATAAATAGAAAAAAATGAAAATAAACATCATTGTAAAACATTAGCTTCTTCGTTCCACTCAGTATCTAAAATTAATTACATTTTTGTGTTGTGCTTACAGACGCAGCTCCGAGGAGGGGCCGCTGGGGCTGTGGCTTCCTCTCAAGCTTACCAAAATGTTTGGTTGATTTTTCTCATAATTAAATTATGAATATTAAATACCAAGCAATTTTTTAATTTTACCTGCAATATATTTTGTTAGATATGTAAATCGTAATCAATAGGTAGTAGCATTGATTTTAATATTATATAATAAAATTCAATGTTATGGCAGTACGTACCTAAGTATTAAGCACTTAATACTATATAGTGCGTACCACTTCCATATTATAAAGTAAATAACTAATTCGAAAATATTTTGGAATTTCAGCGCATATTATTTCCAACACAGTTAATTCATACTTCAGGGTTGATAAAATAAAATATCAGACAAATAAATTCTTGAATTTATTTTTTTTATTTGGTTTTTGGAACATGATTCCAAAGTCATAATATTATTCGAGGAATATTTTTATTCTTTTTGATATTTAGTTTTATAAAATAAAAAAAATAAATAAAATTTAAATTTAAATTAAAGTAAAAATAAAAATGTATAAAATAATTCAAAAAATTCAACTTTTTAACAACATATTTTTTTTTTTTAAACCGCTTCCAAAACTTTTACAAATTTTCAGATTTTTAGTGCTTATAAATATTTCTCAACTTTTTTGTACATGTTTTAATGTATATTTTGCCAGATTTTAGTGCGTTACTACTGGATTCATATTTATGCGTTTTTAGTGCATTAACTTATGAACCCTGCAGCTATTACAAGTACATGGTTCCCCCCCCCTTGGCAAGTTTCTGAAGCCGTGCCTGTGTGCTTATGGCATTTGGAATCTGATCGGTTTTTTCCGGAGGTAGGTATATGAGTACGATTTTCTATTTTCTTTTGCAAAAACAGTACGTCCAACAGGTCGGTAAAATTCAGCAAAACGATTAAACATTCTTAATATTAAGTAACTATTATTACAAAGTATACATTATGAGAAATCTATTGATTTGTATTATAAAGTACAAAATATATTTACATTTTAACGTAAAATTTTCAAAAAACCTCACCGCATACTTACGATTCAGTCCTTAAAAGAGTGACGCCTTGGATGTTGTTACCAATTTTGACACGCAGTCAAAGAGGTTCTCTTGCTGTAAGTTCCACTTGGATGCATACGACGCAAGAACGATGAATAGTAACTACAACTGTTCACCACCTGGATATTTCGATGAAATATTTCAGTATTTATAGGAAAGCCGATGAATAGTTTGAACGTTCAGCACTTGTTCTAAAGGATTATTGTGTGTTTTTATTATTTTAAAAAACTCATATATATATATATATCAATTTTTTTTAACTGTAGAACATTTTTTTTTTTTTTATATAGAATAACACGCGAAATAATGTTTGTTACTTTTAGCGTTAATTTTCATATCGCCGCTAATTTCATATAACAATTGTTTTTTCAGAAATATCCCAAAGTAATTGACTCGTTGCCGAACTCGCGTTTCATACGCCAATCGAAACTTCGGTGTCATGTACTTACTGTTGTTGTATTACGATCATTTTTTTTTTCCAACCTAATTTTGGCAAAAAGCATTGTTTCGAAATGTACGTGAATATGGTTCAAACGGTTAGACGAATAGTAATAAAAAACGAGTTGGCATTGTTTAAACTAATTTCTGAAGTAAAAACAATAAAAAAAAATGTATTATAATTCATACATCTGTTTTTGAAACCATGTTCCAACGCTATTACATGCTCTTAACAATGCCTACTAAAGTAATTATACGCTATGAATTTCGGAAATTCGACAAAAATTTTCAAATTAAGTACGACGATACGTGTTGAATTTTTTTTGTCTCATCGCCCCAAACTTTTATTGAACGCTTTTTTTTTTCATTTTTACTCGTCATTGCAAAAACCAATATATTATATTCGCAATGTACACCTATCAGTATTGAGAAACAGTATGTTTGACGTTGTATGACTTTTATATCGACACACATTTTTATCTTTTTAAAATATAACATTTACAGAAAAAAAAACCGACTACAATTTAAAAACCTCAAAAACACTACGAACTAAATAATATAGTAAGAACCCATGCAAAAATTTTAAAACATTAGCTGTTATAGGAACATTTGAAGCGAGGAGTCACTAGAATTGAACAAAATTTACTCGGCAAAATGAACGTCTAAAATTGACATAAATTTATTTTAGATTCAGATTGTTTTTTTTTTTTTTTTAAATACTTTTCAAAAAGTTTTGACCAGAATTTTTTTTTAAACTGAATATAAGAAAATTGGCCCAACTAATTATTTTGAAATTTGGTGCCTAGATACAGAATTTCATTGCGAATATTTTGGTGCAATAAAATTTCTTACGGATGAATAATTAAATTTTACAAGGGTTTGGCTGAAAAAAAATCGAAGAAATTACGACAAAGGCGTCTACCAATAAACATTTAGTCGGCGCCGCCTCAATCCGTGCGCACCTTAATCGACAACCGACAATCGTTTTGCTTTCAATAATAAAATAAAATTAATGCATAGCAGTCGTTAGACCATCGTCTCGTCGTCATTGTTCAAACCGATGCAGCAAGGAGAGGTTGTCTCGCTGATCGGTTTCACTCACTCCTCTCTCTCTTTCCTCTCCTCTCTCTTTCTCTCTCTTCTCTCTTTCTTCTTACTAAATCTGTTTTATCTATTATGTGTACACTTTTTTTTTTTTTTTTGACACCTTGTTTCCTTGCATTATTTGATTCGCTGAAGGTACATGTGCGTGATGATGAAGAGGGCATCGGTAATTCGCAGTTAACAACCTGTGTGGTTGCTTAAGTCGCCTGATGCCGTGTACTGGACGTAATATTAATACTGTGAGGGTACATGAGTGTATTAAACTTAAATTTATGAGTACACATAGTATTTAAAACGGAATTCGTGTGCGCGTTAGGTAGGTTAGGTAAGTCCCCCCCTCCATGAGCCCACCTTGTCGTGGTGGAGGGGCTCATGCCTTTAGGGGCATGCTAACGGGCTCACCAAAAAACGATAGTTAAAATGTCTTTGGACGTTTCACCCCTGTCCCAGGGCCCCACGGACTCAGGGGATCCATTATCACAGTTTTCTTTCATCATATCTCTCTCTTCTCTTCTGTGTTAGATTGGTTAAGTAGGTTAAGTGGGTTAGGTACCTGTCGCCGCCTTGTCTGTCTTTTATAGCCTGTCATCGGCTGTCGTCTGCCCTCAGTCTGTCTATCATCTGGCGTTTGTAAACATGCCAACATTGCTGCAGGTCCTAAGCCTGGATACAATGTGAAGACAAACTTCACTTGGTACCTATTTATTATTTTAGATTCTAAAAGAAGCGAAGTTTTTTTTTTCTGTGTACAACTTTTCTTATAGATATACTTGTCAAAAAGTTTCGATCAGTAACTTTTTAAAAAACTGGATGCGACTCTGGATTGTACTTTAGAGAAGTCATTTTTTGAATTTCTCATTTCTTCAATTTTTTTTTTTTTTTTGAAAAAACTACCCAAAATTTGACAAATACGACTCGGAAATCATCATTTTTTGATCCGAATTTTAAGAAAATTTAAACATAGATAGAAAATCATAATATAAGAAAGATTTCGGCGCAAGAAAATTTTGAAAATGTGAAAAAAATATTTTGGACATTTTTCTAACATTTTTTTTCTCATTTATTTTTTATATTATCAGCTTCTCTCGTTCAGAATCGTTTTATTGAAGAAATAATTTATCGTTTCTTTAAAATTCAGTACACCCGTCAAGAGAATCCCACCCGTCGTGCGATGAATACCCATCGTGCGAAGTATGTCCGGCTATTTATATTTACTATTATTGGTACATAATGATAACTACAATATAACAACCATTAGTAAATATCGCGTAGCTATCCGTGTAGATGCTAGGATAAGGAACAGAGTATTTTATCACCGATCGTGAACTGCGGATACGTAATTTATAGCACATAGGTAAGAATCATTATTTTTTAATAGTTTTAATATAAAGTTAATTACATAATAATTGAATAATACAATAAATAAATGAATCTCATGAACGGGACGATTTATTGGCAAACCTATAGTCAAAAGCAGTCAAATAAACATATTTAATTATTTACACAGATAAGTTTATTGATAAGATGTAAAATGAATAAAAAAGAAATTTAATAAAAAAACTAGAATTATTTACAAATTTGTATTCTTACTTTGTTGTTTGTGAAAACTCCTTATCATAGTTATCTTATTGGTTGATAACAGTGGACATGAGCATTCAGTGAATTGTTATCAAACACTTCTAACGTTCATTAAAGTTGAATTGTGTTTTACTGATTTAATTATTTAAAGCTCAAAGTTTAATCGATTTCTAATTTGATGTTTGAAAAATTATAATTTTATTCTTCTAACTAGTCACAAAGATTTCAAAATTTAGATTATTAAGTACTGAAATGTCATAAATTAAATTTACTCGCACCTATAATTTATATTATGCTTAAATCATAACTCATAAGTCACTCTCACAAACTTCGAAAAGGGTTTTTAGTTTACCTGTAAGTGTTACTAAAGTTAAAATTGATTTTAGTTAAAATCGATTATAATTTTATTTATAAATTGCCACTAATCAATGCTTACCATTTCAATGAAAATTTAAAGAACATACCTAGTAGGATTTCAAGTCTATCCTGTTAATTTGCTCAAAAAAAATACAATGATATCAGAAATTAATATGGCTATCAAACAAAATGATTTTGAACGAGTAAAGGTTTTAATTAATACTATTGTCGAAGAGGTAAGTAATATTTTTAAGATAACACGATTTGTCTATGTTTTTATAATTTATTTGTTTTTTATAGCGTAAAAATACTTTTAATTTTGAACTCTTATATGTAAACAACACATTCAAAGAATTATGGGAAGTTATGTTCCTATGTTTGACTGTAGACCGCAATAAATGTATTTACAAACAGACACAGTGTTTAATGTGCATTCAACTACTAAGGTAAACGAAACTAACTTTGTAAATAAAGAGAATCATTTTTTTCTGTCTAATTGCAATGAATGAATTTTGGCAAAATTTTTTTCAAAATTATATTGGGTAGCGGTGTCGTATGCTACTATGCTTGATTTAATGCTAGCTACATGTAAAATGATATCTACGCTTGATAAGACGTTGTAATTCGAAGTGTTCGTTACACTTTTAGTATTAGAGGACATATATAATAAGTATTTTTAAGACATTGAATGTCATTTTACATTGCCAGTCTCTTCCTTCACTCACTTCGTAAAACTCCTACACTCGTTTCGAAAGCTCGTGTCACTTGTGTTTCAAACTCATTATTAAATAAAATATGTACATTTCTCAATTTGCTATGAAAAACCACGTCGATAGGCAATGAGTTTTTCGTTACAAAGTTTTAAAACACAGCTTAAATGTAATTTGGTAGACAGGCAGAAGTGGACAGTTCCTTTCACTACAAAACAAAGCATTTCTAGACATTTGGATTGTACCATACTTTTTAAAATGATGATTACATAGATTACACTTTGATACATTTTTTAATAAAGTATAACACTTTTATGAAAAAAAAAAAATAGTGTTTGCAGATAGTATACGACATGATATATTAAAATTTATAGATAATGTTTATTGTGTAGATATCATATGATACCTTATATTGACAAATTTGAAAACAATGATTATTCACTATATGTTTGCCTATTTGTATTAAAAAATTAATTTTTATCTGATATTATCATAGACTTAATTTTTATGATTATTGATGTTAAATTGTAGGTACTGAGTGAAACTTACATTGAATGAATTCCATTCTTTTCCATATAAACTAAACATAACTATGTATAAAATAAATATTAGTATAATACTATATTTTGAATACAGATTAGATTT